>JAJPUD010001251.1:108561-126332 GCA_023553655.1 Myrmecobius fasciatus | reverse complement strand
AATTGCTCTCCAGAATGGTTGGATCTGTTCACAGTTCCACTAACAATGTATTAGTGTCCCAGTTTTCCCACATCCCCTCCAACATTCATCGTTATCTTTTCCTGTCATTTTAGCCAATCTGACAGGTGTGTAGTGGTACCTCAGAGTTGTCTTAATTTGCATTTCTCTGACCAATAGTGATTTGGAGCAACTTTTCATATGACTAGAGATGGTTTTAATTTCATCCTCTGAAAATTGTCGGTTCATATCCTTTGACCACTTATCTATTGAAGAGTGGCTTGAATTCTTATATATATGAGACAATTCTCTATATATTTTAGAAATGAGGCCTTTATCAGAACCATTAAATGTAAAGATGGTTTCCCAATTTGATGCTTCCCTCCTAATCTTGTCTGCATTTGTTTTATTTGTACAGAAACTTTTTAACTTAATATAATCAAAATTATCCATCTGGTGTTCAATTAGGAGTTCCAGGTCTTCTTTGGATATCTCCACAGATCTGAGAGATAAACTATATTACGTTCCTCTAACTTGCTTACAAAGTCCCTCTTTATATCTAGATCATGAACCCATTTAGATCTTATCTTGGCATGTGGTGTTAGGTATGGGTCAAGCCCTAATTTCTTCCACACTAGTTTCCAATTTTCCCAGCAGTTTTTGCTGAATAGTGAGTATTTATCCCAAAAGCTGGGGTCTTTGGGTTTATCGAACACTAGATTGTTAAGGTTATTGCCTAGGTTGTCCTGATAACCTATTCTGTGCCACTGATCGACTGCTCTATTTCTTAGCCAGTACCAAACGGTTTTGATGACCACTGCTTTATAATATAGTTTTAGATCTGGTACAGTGAGGGGGCCACTTTTTATAGAGTATCGTTTGCTCTTTTTGATTAATAAAGTTTGATTGAATGAATTAAGAAGTATCAGTCTAATGAATATTTAAAACATCAGGGTGATAGGGGAATCTCCTTTTAGAGAATATTGTTTGCTTTTTTTGATTAATAAAGTTTTATTGTGTGAATTGAAAAAATGCAAATCTAATGAATGTTTAAAATATCAGGGTCATGGGGGGAAAATCTCTTTTTAGAGAGTATTGTTTGTTCTTTTTGATTAATAAAGTTTGATTGCATGAATTGATAAGGATAAGTCTAATGAATGTTTCCATCCCATAGTTAGCATAAGTAATGGTAATCTTATGTATACATGCCACAGATAAACTGATCTATTTGCTGATCCTTATGTATACTCTTCATCTCCTAGCTCTGTAGCTCTGTACCAGCTATTTCCTTATGTCTGAAATGACCTTTCTTTTTACTGATAGCTCTTAGAATTTTTTTAAAGTTCGACTTAAATTCTTCTTCCTCCATGAAGCTTTTTACTAATTTCTTCTAGTGCTCCCCCATCCTGAAATTACATTGTACTTATTTATTGTGTATATAATCTGTATAAATGTTCATATGTACATGCTAACACAGTGCCTGGCACAGATTCAGTGCTTGATGAATCCTTGTTGATTGATTCTACATTCTTAGCCTTCCTCTCAGTTAATGAGGAAGCCACCTGATTTAGCTTTCGATGCTACACAGCTCTTAGAACAGTACTTAGTACTTAAAAATGCTTATTGATTGATTGATACCTACATTATTACTGGGTGATCTCTTTTTCTGCCCAAAGGTTTTTTGGCAAAAGATGGATTTGAAAAACTTTGACATATAATACTCTCAAGAATAGAATCCAAGTACTAAGAATGAAAGTACCAAAAACTGAGCTTTTCTGTGTCACCTTGCTTATTTTTATCCATCCATCCAAATCCTTTCCTCTCTTCCAGCCCAGCTCAAGGCCCTTCAGGAAGCCTTCCCTGAACCCTTGGTCCCACACTGACCTTCTTCTTCCCTGATTTTTAGGTGAATTCTAAACTAAGGCATTTAATCATTTCATTCAATTCAACTAGGATTCAGCACTTTTTAGGTACCAGGCCAAAGAAGGGCACTGGGAATACAATGACAAGAACCAAACTGCTTTCAAGGAGCTAATATTCTACTGGGGGCTGAGGCAAGGAGAAATATAACTACCTATAAGTATATAAGTGATTATCTAAGAATAATTGAACTCTTTCCAGTCTGGTAGGAGTCATTAGAACTTAGGAAAGTTGACGTAGCTTCAAGGAACTCAGGATTATCTCTGTGTGTCATGATAGGGCATCAGAAAAGAAATTTAGTGATGTCAGAACTCAGTGAAATACTGAAAAATGTTTCTTCCCTCCTCCATCTGTCAGAATGTGGGAAATTTGATTGTAGATAAGAAATAGGGTTTAGACCTGTAAAAGACCTCAGATAGCCTCTAATCCACCCCCTTCATTTTACAGATGAGAAAACTGAGGCTGAAGAAGTTTAGGTGACTTGTTCAGGTTGCATAATGAATAAATGACAATATAAGAAATGACCAGCAGAATGATTTCAGAGAGGCTTGGAGAGACTTACATGAACTGATGCTGAGTGAAATGAGCAAAACCAGGAGATCATTATACATGGAAACAATAAGACTATACGATGATCTATTCTGATGGACGTGGCTCTTCTCAACAATGAGGTGATTCAGGCCAGTTCCAATGGTCTTGTGATAGAGAGAACCATCAGCACTCAGAAAGGGAACTGTGGGAACTGAGTGTGGATCACAACATAGCATTCTCACTCTTTTTGTTGTTTTTTTGCTTGCATTTTGTTTTATTTCTCATTTTTCCCCTTTTTGATCTGATTTTTCTTGTGCAGCAAGATAATTGTGAAAATAGATATAGAAGAATTATACATGTTTAACATATATTGGATCGCTTTCTGTCTAGAGGAGGGGGTGGGGAGAAGGGAAGGAAAAAATTCAGAACACAAGGTTTTACAAAGGAGAATGTTGAAAATTATCTATGCATATGTTTTGGAAATAAAAAGCTTTAATTAAAAAAAGGCTCTAAAAATGAATAAATGACAGACCAGCAGACAGATCTGGAAAACACTTGGCTGAGGTGTATGCCCTGCACATGGAGAAATACTGTCCGGACAGGATTAATGATGATTTGGGGGAAGTGGAGAAGACGGTATGGAGGGCACTGCTGTGCTTGGTGCCAGTCCTTTGGATTTATGTAACTATTCTTCCAGGAAGCCCTCAACTGGCAGATCAATTCCATTTTCCAAAAGAGAGTTTAATAGTGTTGTTGGATTTTTATTGGCAAACAAAAAAGAAAAAAGGAAAAAAAAGAAAAAAAAACCCTGACTTGCAAGCATAGGAGTCAGACAAAAAAAAAAAGGCCAAATATTTCATCTCTGTTTCTTCTCTCTCCAGAGCAGAGGGGGAACTCAACCCAAGCTTTTTGGAGTCCTAACAGGAACCAGATGTGAGTGAATATTTTACTGAGCAACATTAGCATTTTTAAAAGGGGAGATAAAGAATGGCTCTCCTTAATAGCTTTAGGTTTCAGCTGCCTAGTTTTCCTAATAAATAACCTTTAAAAATTATTTAAACAAAACACTTAAATGGAGCTTTGATATGTATCAGGGTTAGTATCCACAAAAGTTTGTATTTTAATATTTTTATAAGAAGAAAGGTAAGGGAAATGCTATGCTAAGAGGTATACTGTAGATTATAGAAGATGCTGTGGGAAAGATAGGGGGACATACTTTGAATGTTCCCTTTAATCCTTTCAATCAGGCTGGTTCCCTGGCAGGATTTAAAAGAAAGGCAAGCATTTGCCTGCCATTGATGGGAAGAAAAAGAAGCAAGGAATGAACAAAATTATGAATGAAAAGACTGTCTGTTGGCAAAAAGGATCAACCGACTGCCCCATGGAGCCCACCTTATCCCAAGGTGGAAGGGGTGAATGGTGGGAAAGAGAGCAGAGAGTTGAGTAATTAGCAATTTTTATACCCTGGGAAAATAGCAAAAAGCATGTCTAGGACAGGTGCTGAGGAGTAATGGCAGGGACTATTTCAATTAGTTATTTCTACTAACCAGCAACCCAACTTAGTTGCTTCTGTGCTCCTGCAAAGACTAAACATATTGCAATTGCTCTCCAAATTGTCCTGCCCTATTGGGGGCTCAACAAGGAGGATGGTTTGTGAGGGTATGCTGAACATGTGCATGTGTGTTGCTGACAAAAATAAACTCTGGTGAATGAGTAGTTTTAGCTAGGCTCTAGCCCTGACCAGGATCTAGCAAAGCTCTTCTTGTTTTGATTCCACCATCAATAAAATATGGATATTATGTGCCATTGGAGACCATGCTCTGGGGTAGTTAATCTACTCAGTTTTGAACTCCTGCCCTAGAACTGAGTTCCAGAGCTGTATCTCAGCTTGCCTCAGATCAGCGCCAGCTTCACACCTACCTCCCACCCCCATCAGCTCCTTGCCATCTGACCTGCTGCATGTGTAACATCGTCACCCCATTCTGGGAAAAAATAATTAAATTAAAGCTATCACAGCTCCTGGAAAGTACATATTAAGTTGCCTTGTGACTCCAGTCACTATCTCTGACTACCCAAACTTAAAGACCATTCTACTCTATGTTTTCCCTGCCTTATTAGCATGTAAGCTCCCAAGCCCTTAGCATAGTAAGTACTTGTTAGTAATAGATATTTTTCATTCATTCACTGGAAGGCTTGAGGTAAAAGCTGCTAAAGAAAAACATAATTGTTGACTTTATTCAATAGTCTGGTTGAACCCTGGTCTGATTTTGAATCTAAATGATCTTCATTCTTTTCCCCTGTGGAGAATTCTTTCTCTGGGGAAATGTCTGTATGTGTATAGAATTACTAGATGGCCATGTGTACATTTGCATCTTATTTTCATCTCCGTACCTTGGACATATTTCTGGCTCAAATGTCAGTGAAGCTGTTTTCCCTGTCTCAACACTGAGACTGTGGAGCACATCCTGTCTCTCACTCCCTTTCCTTGGCATTAGCAATATTTCAGAGAATGTTCCCTTCAAGGTCTTGGCCTTGAGCCTCCTGCTTAGCATCTTACTTTGTCTAAGGATCTCCCGATTCTAAATCATCCCTGTCACTGGGTCCATGTATTCTTAGCCAGCTGTTCTTCCCCAGGCTTCAGGAAAACTCTGCTTCCATGGCTCATGCTATCTAGTACCTTCACCCTTGGCAGCCAGGTCATCGGGTCGGTAGCCTGGTAGAGTGGAACTAATAATAAAGGACACCTTGATGTCCATATTACACTGTGGCACACTAATGTCCCATGCCCTCATGCGGAGTGAGAAAGCCTGTGTACAAATTCTTTCCCTGCCACAATTAGCCTTGTAGTCTTGGTCAAAGCCCTTCCCCTCTCTGGGATTCGGTTCCCTCATCCTTAAAATGAGGGGATTGGAGTAGATGGTGATTAAGGTTTCCTTCTACCCAGCTCCCAAGCCAAGCTCTAGCAGTCTATGAATCTAACAAGGATTGTTAGCAGTTTTATTTAGCATTTCACTATGCCTGATATTAAAGGGACAAGTGTACCATACCATGAATTATACATTCATTATAATCTTATTAATTAAAATAATTATATATCATAATATATAATTATAATAAAATATAATAATTGAATGAATTATAATACATTATAATCATTGATATAGATATATCTTTATGTATGTATGTATCTATCCATCTATCTCACCATATACTCCAAACCCCTCATTTACTACACAGACACAGATACACACACACAAAGTTTATTATACATAATGAATTATACATTCATTTACTCTTCCATTGCCAAGACTAATTGTCTAAGGCCCAGCCAAAATGTGGCCCAATACAGGTCCACATAAATCCGTACTTTTCATACTGGATGCCTTATCTTTTTGGGGGTAACCAGGAGATTCTGCTGCCACTCTGTCAATTACTTGGAGGAAGGGAACCATATTTGGTTCTTTCTGGGGTCACAGATCACTCAGGCTCTGAGGTGGGGTTGATGAGAGCTATTCCACTCTGAGGTTTACAAGTCCTTTCTTAGATTCTCCCATCCTTAGAAGCTGCTCTAATTATGGGTTCTTCAGATAACAGTATCAGTCCTGGAGTCAGGAAGATCTGAATTCAAATCTGACCTCAGATTCTGGACAAGTGACTTACCCTGCTTGCCTCAGTTTCCTCATCTGTAAAATGAACTGGAGAAAGAAATGGCAAATCATTCAGTCTTTGCCAAGAAAACCCCAAGTGGGGTCATGAAGTGTCAGACGTGACTGAACAAAAACATTCTTCTTAGTGGAGTTTCCTGTTCTTTCTTCCCAACTTTTTAGATCCTTTCTCCACAAAGATTTATAAGATCACAGATCTAGAAGAGACCTTAGGAATCATCTCTTCCAGGGATTATCTAACATACCCAAGTTCATATGACCGATTAATGACAGTGTCCTCTAACTCTATTTCTGTTACTTTCCCCTGGTAATCATCCCTTCTCTCTTTTGATCTCACATACTGTCTTCCCCATCCACAAGTACTTAGCTAGATCATAGAATGGTGAAGCTGAAAGGGAAAGAAATCACCAGTCAAACTTAATTTTACCCTGGAGGACACTGAGACCCAGAAGAGGGAACTTAGAATCACAGGTCAAGTGTGCAGCAAAGCTGGGACTAGAACCCGACTCCCCTGACTTATAGTCTAGAATTCTTTCCATGAAATGATCACATCTGTCTCTTTTCCACCCCTCCTCGTATGATTGAAATACAAATAGCTTTGGAAAGGGAAACCCTTGAAACTGTTATCCATCATTAATGTTCACTGGGATTTTTCAGAGGCACAGCAGTTTATTTGAAAAAGATCTGGGGGTTTTAGTTGACTGCAGGCTCAACATGAATCAACAGCCAAGAGACTAATGCAGTCTTGGGCTGGGCTAAGAGAGACATGGTACCTGGCACTTGGGAATAAAACATTTTTATATATTCATTGCCTCTCTCCTCCATCTACAGCTGAGGAGCTGTTTCCATTTGCTAGGACAGGCTGGAGAGAATTCAGAGAAGGGCAGCCAGGATGAGGATGGACCTCTAGTCTGTTCACTATGAGAATGATTTGAAGGAACTGGACATATTTAACCCAGAGAAGAAGACTTGATCTGGTATGATAGCAGCATTTAAGTACTAGAAGGACTGCTCCAAGCTTCCAGCAGAACTGGGGACCACAGGGAGAAGTTGCAGGGGGCAGACTTGGCTCCATCTCAGATTTCCTAGCAATTGAAGCTTTCCTCGAGTAGACTACAATGCTCCAGGAGTGGTGGATTCCCCTAAGTGGAGGTCTTCAAGCCATTGTCAGAGATGTTGTGGAGGGAAGTTTGGACTACACAGACACAGAGATCCCTCCCCACTTTCTGATTTCTGAAGGATAAGACCAACGACAGTTGGGTTTTCACAGGGGAGGAGGAGGGCTCAAGACATGGTGCATGAAGCTGCTGGGTGATAAGACTAATGTCCCATAAAGAATGCAAGGCTCCCAAAGTTGACTTAGCAGTTTTGCAGGGTGCTACAGAAGCATCATGCTGTAATTGATAGCATTTTAATTTTTCATGGTGCTTTGTATCTATATATATTATATTTTATTTTGGCTTCCTAAAAACCCTATGAAATTAGTGCTCCAGGTGTAACTATGATCATCAGTATTGTAAATACTTTGGGGTGCAGTGGATAGAGCACCCGACATGGAGTTCAAAAGATCTGAGGTCACATCTTGCCTCAAATACTTCCTAGCTGTGTGACCTCTAGCCTTTGGTTGCCTCGGTTTCCTTACCTGTAAAATGGGGATAATAACAGCACCTCCCTCTCAAGGTTGTTGTGAAGATCAGTGAGATAATATCAGTAAATTCTTAGCACAGTGCCTGGCATAATAATTTTTAGCTATTATTATTATTACTTTCCCAAGATCTATAAACTCATACAGTAGTCTGTTCTTCTTTCAGCTCAGCATTTCCTGATTTTTTTCTTGTATAAATAAATCATCCTGTCATTTGAAGGACAGAAAAATATAAGGAATGAGGTTTTTCAATAACATCTTAGCCATGTACAAGTTTTTTTTCAATAATGTCTCAGTAACGTACAGGGCTCCTTAGTCATGAAATCATAGAATCTCTGAGCTGAAAGAAACCTCAAAGGGACCTTTCTAACTTGGAAGAGCTCAGCAGAAGTGTCCTTGATAGCATGCTCAGTGCATAGTCTTCTAGCTCCCATTCCATGGGCTCCAGTGATGTGCTTCCTTTGGCACCTACTCACATAGATAAAATCACACATCTTTTGACAAATAGAAAAAAGCATTTGACAATGTTGATTCCTGTCCCCTGGATACTATCTCCATTCATTCTGGGTTTTTGTGACATTCCTCCCATAGGTGCATATCCCATAACTTGGTCCTGGGCCCTCTTCTCTTTTTTTATAAACTATCTCTTGGTTATCTCATGAACTCCCATGGGTTCAATTATCATCTTCATGAAGATGATTTCCAGATATATTTATCCAGTCCTAGTCTCCTGAGCTCAAGTCTTACATCATTAGCTGCCTTTTGGACACTTCAGACTGGATGCCCTAAAGGCATCTCAAACTCAATGTATCAAAACAGACCTCATTATTTTCCCTTTCCCCAAAACCATCCCTCTTCAAGCCTCCTTATTTTTATGAAGGGAACCACTGTTCTCCCCATTGCTAAGGTTTGCAAGCTGAGAGTCACCCCCAATTCCTCACTCTTTCCCATCACATGTATCCAATGAATTGCCAAATGTTGCTGATTCATCTTCCACATCTTTTCCATCCTTCTTCCTCACCCAGCTGCCAGTGTGATTTTCCTAAAGCACAGGTGTGATCAAGTCATTCCTCTCCTCAGTAAACGCCAGTGGCTCCCTATTATTCCAGGATCAAAAAGAAGCTCTTCTGTTTGGTATTTAAAGCCTTCACAAATATATCCTTCCAGCTTTATTATATATAACTTCCCCTCACAAACTCCACAGTCTAGCAAATTAGCCTTTTTGATATTCCTCACACATGCCACCCCAATCTCTTGCCTTCTTACTTTGCACAGGCTCTCCCATTGCCTGGAATGAGCCAGTCCCTCACTTTTAGCTCTGAAAATCCATTGCTTTCTTCAAAATAGGGTCTGTTTTTTGCCTTTCCTTTAATTCCAGTAATCATCATAGTATCTAGTATATAGTTGGCCCTTAAGACATTATTTATGACTGACTAGAAGGCTAGATCCTACTTGGATTCTGATTTCTGTCCCCCAACTTCTAGGATCTCTCCTCCAAAATTTTTCTTTCCAGTTGCTTCTGAATTCTTGTGATCCCACACAAAGATCTTGACAAAGATACTGGAGTCATTTGCCATTTCCTTCTCCAATTCATTTTACAGATGAGGAAACTGAGGTAAACTAGGGTCAGATAGCTAATAAGTATCTAAAGTCAGATCTGAACTCATAGAGATGAATCTTCCTGACTGCAAACCCAGCACTTTATGCATTGTACCACCTAGCAGCACTTCCACCAAAATTGTCCTCTTGGTTTTGCTCATTTCACTCTGCATCAGTTCATATAAGTCTTTTTAGGTTTTTCTGAAATTATACTGCTCATCATTTCTTAAAGTAAAATAATAGCCCATCACAATATATATCATTGCTTGTTCAATCACTCCCCAATTGATGGAAATCCTCTCAATTCCCCCCTCCCAAAGACCGGCTATAAATATTTTTGTACATACAAGTATTTTTCCTTTTTGTTTTTTAATCTCTCTGGGATACAGACTTATTTGTGGTATTGCTGGATCAAAGGACATGCATGGTTTTACGATCTTTTGGGCATATCTCCAAATGGAAGCTGGGGATTATAACAGGTAGAGATGATCCCAGACAGAAGCATTTCTGTATCTTACTATGGAAGCAACGGGGAATTTTTTTAGCAGCAGAGTGATATGATCAAACGTGGGCTTTAGGAAAATCACTTAAGCCATTGGGTGGAAGAAGGATTGGAGTGGGGAGAACCTTGAGGCAAGGAGACAAATTTGGAGGTTATGGTAGTGGTCCGGTGAGAAGTCCTGATGGTCCAAGCTAGTATGGGGGCTGTGTAAGAGCTGAGCAATGATCCCTGTTGTGGTGTATCCCTTCTCAGGTCTTAGTTTCCTTATTTATGAATTGCTTCAATGATCTCCAGGAGCTGCTCCAGGTCTAAATCTTTTGATCTTAGAGAGAATAGGAACTGGGTGGTGATACCCATGCTCTGTCTAGAAAGGGCTACATCTTCATTCCTTTTCACTTTTGTAGGTACTTTTCTCCTTTATCCCCTCATCCCAGCCTTAGGAGGACATCCTCCCTGTCCATCCATCCTGCTTTGGAGCATCTTGGTATCTGGAGGATCTGTAGGCTGCCTGTCCATATCATTGGCTGGACTAGCTTCCATCTCCCCTCTCCTGCTCCTCCAGAACAAGAATAGCCAGCTAACCCAGCTGCTCCCCATGCTCTCACCTCCCCAGGACAGAGTTCCTCTCCTCCCTCCTGGACCCTGAGCAAGGAATACTCTCTCTCCCTCTATCAGTCTCTTCCTACTCTGGTTCTTTCCCACTTTGAGCAGCCAGCCTGACCAGCATGAGGGCTGGATATTTTGGGAGGCTCTTTCCCCGCCAATTATAAACATGAGGAGAGAAATCTTTATCCAGCAGCAGGTCTAGAGTTGCACTAATTAACTGCCAAGGCTGAGTCTAAAAAGAAATGTTTTAATTATTTATTTGAAGTGTGATTAATGTTGGTTCGGAAGTCAGTTGGCTACAGGAGCTCCATTACTGTCTTGTATATCAGATCTTATTAGAGACTTCCACGAAGCATGTAATTCTTAGCACTGGGGACCCAGGCATTTCCACCAAAGGGCTCACCCCTCCTGCCATCCATCTAGCTAGAGCCTCTGTCTTCTTCCTGCCTGTTCCTCCTGCACCTTTGGATTTTTCTTGGTGCTCTTCCTCAGTTCTTTAAGTTGATTAATATTTTATGCTTTTCAGTCTTTTCCAGAGCTTTGTCTTGCTGGATCCTTGACATATCCTTGTGAGTTAAATTGTGGAGGGATAAATACCAGACCGGTGATTTCACTGGCATTGGGAATTATTTCCTTCATTTTCTATAAGATCCAGATTAGTGACTCATTGGAGACCTATTTAGTAAGGAAGGAAACAAGCGTTTATAGAGTACCTACTATATACACCGGATACTGTGCAAATATTAACTCATTTGCTCCTCACGTTAATACTAAAAAGGAGATACCATTATTTTCCTGATTTTACAGATGAGGAAAGAGAAACAAACAGATTTGCTGAGAGTCACACAGCTAGTAAGTGTCTGAGGTGGGGTTTGAACTCACTTTCCTGACTCCAAGCTCTAACCATTGCACCAGCAGCTGCTCCTAAATAGAGTTTGTAGGGATTAAAATCGTCCCACCTACAATCAAAGAAACTGAGGCAGAACTGTGAGCCAATGGCACTTTATTATTTCATTCTTGGTTTGTTTGTTTGCCAGGTAATTGGAGTTAAGTGACAGCTAGTAAGTGTTAAGTGTCTGAGGTCACATTTGAACTCAGGTCCTCCTGACTCCAGGGTCCACTATCCACTGCACCACCTAGTGCCTAAAGGCACTTAAAATACAAGATTTTGCAAGAGTGCATGTTGAAAATTACTCATGTATATGTTTTAAAAATAAAAAAGCTTTAATAAAAAATAAATAGACATCATTAGACAGAAAAAAATAAAGAGCCCATGGTCCTCTCTAATGGAGTAGACCTCAGATCCTTCTTATGATCTAAGATACCTCCTCCTTCCAGAGCCCTATTTTTATACATATCCTGACATTCAAGAACAGCCATACAGAATAATTCCACTGATTGACACATGATGCATAAACCAAAATAAGCAAAATACTATGTCATCAAGGTCACAAGTTGGATGAAGTAAGAAATATCTCCACACAAGATGGACAGGTTTCTCCTTAGATTAGGCAGGAAAAAAATGGTACAAGCTACCCCAGCCAGTGACCCAAGTGGTCATAAGATGGTCACCTGCTCCTATTGGACAAGAGAGAATGGTCTGGAAGTAAAAAAATATATTGGGGAACTTTTCATGTAGATGAGTCACCTCCGACATGCTGGGCAAGGAAAAACAAGGGTGGAGAGCCTTTAGTTAACTTCCTCTAATTAAGCGAGTGAACTTAGAATTTGAAGCTCCCATTTCTGGGTCCTTATATATAGAACTTTGGTATAATTCTATAAAATTGATTGATACTGGTTGGAGTAAAGTATGGGTCTAAATGAATTATTTCTCACAGTGTATATTAGAAAGAATACTGGATTTGGACTCAGAGGTCCTGGTTTGAATTACAGCTTGGTCTATCTATTACCTATGTCATCAACTCACCTGAATCACGTCATGTCTCTGAGCCTCATTTTTCTCACCTATAGAATGGGTTAGAAAGTCTCTGAGATCATCTCTGATCCAGCAATCCTTGGGGCTGGCAGGAGCAGTCAGGGCTGATCTGGCCGGAGGATGAAGATGGCGGATCCTTCCAAACTCTCTTGTGGGTGTCTTCCCATTACAGCTCCCTCTTCCTTGGCCTTGTTCCTAGCTAGATGTCAGGAAGGAAGAACCTGATAAGCTAATTCACACTCACATGGGAATCTCATTTATATGAATTATTAGGAACAGCTCAATATGTGAGCCATTCCAAGAATTTACATTTGACAGAGGACTCTGAGCTTTCAACGGAAAGACACTCTCGTGGAGGGACGTTCAGGACATGGGGACAGTAGATAAGGAAAAGATTGAGGGGAGACAACCTTCCAAACCATTTTCAAATCATGGCATGTGGGCAGGGGCCTGGAAGTACTTGAGAGCCCAACCACATTGGGAGTATATAGGTTAGATGTAGGATTGAAGAGTTTAGTGTCTACCATTGCCCATGAGCTTTAAGAGGTGCTCAGAATTTATATTTTCTATTTCTATCATGTCCAATTGTCTGTGATCCCATTTTTTTGGCAAAAATATTGGAATGGGGACAGCTAGATGGTGCAATGGATAGAGCACCAACTCAGAAGTCAGGAGGACCTGAATTCAAATCTGGCCTCAGACACTTAACACTTCCTAGCTGTGTGACCCTGGGCAAGTCACTCAACCTCAATTGCCTCAGCAAAAAAAATATTGGAATGATTTGCCATTTCCTTCTCCAGCTCATTTTACAGAAGAAGAAGAAACTGAGGCAATCACTATTAAGTGACTTGCTCAGAATCACACAGCTAATCCATTTCTGAAGTTAGATTTGAACTTATGAAGATGTCTTCCTGACCCCAGACCCTAGCAACCCAAGCATCTCTTTGGGGATGAACAACTAGGATATGAAGTTGCTTAACTATGTACTTGAAGTTTATACCCATCTCAGAGATGGAAAGAAGTAAAGAAGAGGCAATTGGTAGAGAGATGCCCTGTCTCCAAGGTAGGAAATTCTGGGTTCAAGTCTTGCACATACTGACTTTGTGACTTAACTCCTTCCTATCCTCAAGCATTTCTCCAAGAACAGGTGCCATTCTTCATTGGTAGATAGGGTTCCCTCAATGACAGTTCCTTAAATCAGTGAGATCCCAGGTTTAATCCAAACAAAAAGGATGGGAGAATGAAGAGGGGATCTCACCCTGAGACTTTAAGATTGGTCTTATTGATATTTCTTGGCTGCCCTCATTTTCACAGTGCTGGGGTCAAAAAGAGTTCCAGTGCTTATGTCTCTTGAATGTCACCTGTTTACTTCTCTCTATATTTTCAATCAAATTTCATTTATTTCAATTAAAATGAATTTAAGCTCCTATTGTTTGCATAGAAATGAGCTAAGTGTTAAAGATACAAAGATGAAGTGGGATTTTATCTGGTCTAAGAGCTTATTATTGGATGGAAAAAGAAATGCCATGTACAGAAATGTGATATATGAAGGAATGATCCAGACAGTGAGAGATATGAGGAGAGAATGGATGCATTCACCTGGGATGAAGAGGGAAGGTTTCACAGGGAAGATGGGAACTGAGCTGTGCTATGAAAGAAGGAAATGATGCTGTAGAGCTAGAAGGGATTTCAGAAGAGCCCCACTCTTCATTTTACATATGGGGAAACTGAGGCCCAGAGAGGGGAAGGGACAGATCGTTTGTCCGGCACCACATAGGCTGTGTTGGGGACAAAATTAAAATCTAGTCCCTCTATCTGCAAAGCTGGTATTCTGCCCAGTGCATCATGGACTTCCTTTCAAAGATGGTGGATATACAATCAGAAAAAGGGCAGGCTCTGGTGGATCATTCAGTTTGACTGTAGATAAGTCACTGGACCTTTCTGAGTCTTGGGAACTTATCTCTAAGGTCGGAATAACCACCCTATCCATCCAGGTCATTGGGAGAATTAGGCTTTGTAAACATTAAAATCTTAAGTACATAGAAGCTAGCTTATTGGAGTATAGGATAGATATTTATAATATGGGACAGGAAAAGAAGCTGAGTACCAGACAGTGGAAAGCCATTAATTCCAGGCTAAGGAAAATGTATTTTATGTTATAAGTAACAGGAATACAGTGAAATAGAGTAATGTGGTCTGGCCTGTGCCTTTGGAAGATTATCTCAGAAGCAGCATGAGGGATGGATTAGAGAGGGGAGAGAGGTCATTTAGGAGGTTTCAATAATTGTCTAGGTAAAGAAAGATGGCGGCCTGAACTAGGATGGGGGCAGGGTGAATGGGGAAGAGGTAGTGGACATATATATTTATACACACACAGACACACATGTAGATATAGATATAGATATACACACAGCATATACATATATAGAGAGACAGAGATAGACACACAGAGAGACAGACAGAGAGACAGAGGGAGAGAAGAGAGAGAGAAGGAGGAGAGAGAAATAAAGAGGGAGAAAGAAGAAGAGGGAGAGACAGAGAAAGAAAGAGAGAGACAGAGGGTTAGAGAGAGGCTGGTAGTGGAAGCTGGAAGGAGGAGTGCTCTCAGGGAGGAAGATGCTGAGTTCACATTTCTATCTGCTCCTGTGAGGTTCTAGGACATCATCTAGGGGGAGATACTGAGCAATCAGAAAAGCAGGATTCAGGGTAGGGCACTTAGCCTCCCTGATTTAATGGGGACACTAATACAACAACAAGCAGCTAGCTAGGTGCTGCAGTGGATAGAGTGCCAGGTCTGCAGTCAGGAAAGCATGAGTTCAAATGCAGCTTCAAACACTTCCTAGCTGTCTGACCCCGGACAAGTCACTTAACTCTGTTTGCCTCAGTTCCCTCATCTGTAAAATGAGCTAGAGAAAGAAATGGCAAACCCTGCCAGTGTTTTTGCCAGGAAAACCCCAAATGGGATCACGAAGAGTCAGACATGACTAAAATAACTGGACAACAAGAGCAACAAAAACATAAGAAAAAATACCTAGCATTTCTCTAAGTGCTTCAAGGTTTACAAAGAATTTCACAATTATGATCTCATTTGATCCTCACAATAACCCTACGAGACAAGTGCCATTATCATCCCCATTTTCCAGATGAGAAAACCAAGGCTGAGACAAGTTAAGTGACTTGGTCAGGGTCACATAGCCAGGAAGTGTCTGAGGCCAGATTCAGTCTCTAGCCACTGTGCTTCCTGGCTTGTTTGCTGCCTGACTTGTCTGAGTAACATTGTCCTGGCTCTTTTGAGGAGAATTTTGATGTTTTACCCTTGACTTTCTGGATGTCAACCTTGTGGCACTGACTCTCTTATCACATTCCAACTTTGTAACTTGTCCTAGTTGGTTTGGGGCCGTAAGTCCCAGTACTGGGGCAATCTGATTTGGGCTGCTTAAAGCTCCAGGTCTTCCCTGGTACTGCCCTGCTTTTTGTTCTTAAAATATCATTAGCTTTGCCTTTTTTTAAAAAAATAATTTCCTGAAGGTTGGGGGTATTAACAAGGTGGAGATTCTCACCCAAATTACCCTGCCGTTTAATTCCCTAAATCCATTTGACATAGCATCCCTGACTCACTTGTACCCACCGCACCCACCCACCCATGCCACCTCCCACTGCCCATCCCACTTGAGAAGTCGTTTGAAGGTTTGGGTGACTTTATATCAACTTGACAGGCAGACCTCACTAGAGGCCAGACCTGGGTATAAAGATCCCCCAAGGCCATGTTCAAGACCCTCTTTGCCCTTGACTGCTGCACGGTCTACTGGGAAAGACCTTGGCCTTGGAGCTACAGAACCTGTGCTCTACTTTCAGTTCTGATGGTTTCCTCATCTTGGGGCTGTAGGCAGTGGGATTATATAAAAAGAGAATACCCCTCAGAGTCAAAAGACCAGGGTTGGATATTTTATTTGCTCTGCCATCTTAAGTGGAGCACTCAACCTTTGGGAGCCCTGATTTCCTCTTTTGTAAAATGGGATGGATACCATGCTCGCCATCTCCCTGGGTCATTGGGAAGAATGGAAAAGTTGAAAAACTTTCCCATCTAAAAACCTGATAAGCATATCATCAAATATCTTAAATATAATTACTAGCACATGACTAAAAATTATTGCAAATTAATCCCAAGGTCTCATTATTTATTGGGGTAGCCATTGCATGTAAAACGTCAGAGCTTTCTCAGCTGAACTGTCCTTTAGATGCTCTTCCCTCTCTTATGTAGATATGGTTGACTTTTCTTTATTCAAGTTTAAAATATAATTTTAATTTCTATTGAATTTTATATGATTTCAGTCCAGTGTTCTAGCCTGTCAAGACAGTCTTTAAGTCTTGACTTTGTCATCTAACATGTTTGTTTTACTTCCTCTATGTGTCATCAGCAAATTAGATAGACATGTCTGCCATCTATGCCTTTTTCCAAGTCACTGTTAAAAATAGTGAGCAAAACTGGGCCAAGCTCAGATCTCTGGGACTCTCCAATAGAGATCCCCTTCTAAATGAACAGTGCCCCATCAAGGA
Organism: Myrmecobius fasciatus; assembly: GCA_023553655.1. Lineage (NCBI taxonomy): Eukaryota > Metazoa > Chordata > Mammalia > Dasyuromorphia > Myrmecobiidae > Myrmecobius > Myrmecobius fasciatus. Next base: position 109,374 of record JAJPUD010001251.1, on the reverse strand, counting down.
TTATTTTTTTAGTAGTGTTATTAAACCACTTCCAACTCTTGAATCTTAAAAAAAATCATTTACTGACATATATTTCCATTTTGTTCAAGGATGATATAAAATATGACTAGTGGGTATGTACCTCAAAGACAACAAAGAAAGAGGAAATGAATCCATGTATTAAAATATTTCCAGCAGTCTTTTTTTGTTGTAGCCTTAAACTGGAAAATAAGGGAGTACTGTCAATTTAGGAATGGCTACAAATGATGCTATGTAAATGGAATGCATTATTATTGTTTCATAAGAAATGACAAGAGAGACAGTTTCAGAGGAAACCAGGGAAACCTCTATGAGGTGACTCTGAGTGAAGTGAGCAGAACTAGAACAATTTATACAATGATGACAACATTGTAGAGAAAAACAGCCTTGAAAGATGTTAGCGTTCTGGTCAGTGCAGTGAGAAATCAGAAGTCCAAAAGACAGAAGATTGAAATATGCCATCTGCCTCCTGCCAGAGGTTATGAACTTATAATATAGAATATATATTCATCTGTCTGTTTATCTACCAACCAATGTACCTCTCCATCTGTCTATGGACAGATGTCTGCCTATCTGTCTATCTATCTATCTATCTATCTATGTGGATGTCTGTCTGTCTAAGCATCTAACTGCCTGCCTATCTGTCCATTTCTCTACCTATCTGTCTGTCTATCTATCCATCTGCCTATCCACTTGTCTGTCTGTCTAACTATCTATCCATCTGCCTATCCATTTATCTATCTATCTATCTATCTATCTATCTATCTATCTATCTATCTATCTATCTATCTATCT
>JAJPUD010001251.1:90589-108551 GCA_023553655.1 Myrmecobius fasciatus | reverse complement strand
TCTATCTATCTATCTATCTATCTATCTATCTATCTATCTATCTATCTGAGTATCTGCCTGCCTGTCTGTCTATCTGTCCATTGATCTATCTGTCTACCTATCTGCTTATCCACTTGTCTGTCTGTTTGTCTATCTATCTATTTATTTATCTCTATCTTTTTCTTTTTTGGGCAAGGGAATTAGTTTTGCTGAACTATGCATATTTATTATTAGAGTTTTATTTGTTTCTTTTCATTTTGGTTCATTTTGGAGGAACAGACTATAAATACATGTAAAATAAATGCCCCCCCCCTTTTTTTTTTACAAAAGATTATTATAAGAGATTTTACTAAAAGCTTAGCTGAAATCTAGGTAAACTTCATCTACAACATCTTCCTAATTTGCCAGTCTAATAATGCTGTCAAAAGGGAAAATGAGGTTAGTCTGATACTTATATAACTGAGAGGAAGATGAGGTGGAATAAGGAGCTCTGAGCTTTGGGGACCAAATACTGTTAACTCTGGTTTCTTGCTTTGACTCCTTCCCTGATTCATTCCCTGATCAACTCATGAAGAATTTGTGCTTTTCATGTCCCTTCTCAACTCAGAGACTCTATTGGACCTGGCATAAGGAAGACCTGAATTCAAATTCTACTTCTTAAATTTTCCAGTTATATAAACCCTGGACAAAACCGCCTTTTGAGCCTCTGTTTTGTCACCTATAAAATTGGCATAATAATAAAACCTATCATTCAGGGTTGTGCTGATGTGTAAAGGCAAATTCAAATTACTATGCAAACAGTGTCTACTATTATAATTTATAGATGAGAAAACAGAAAATAAGAGGTGAAAGGAGTTGGCCAAGATCAAACACTAGTAAGGAGCAAAGCCAGTTTTCAAAACTAGGATCTTTTATTTTTAAAGTCAGTGCTTTTCCCATCCTATTGTTTTTTAGGCATTTCAGTCATGTCCTATTTGGGGTTTTCTTGGCAGAGTGGTTTGCCATTTCCTTCTCCAACTCATTTTACAGATGGGGAAACTGAGACAAACAGGAGGAAGTGACTTGGCCAGGGTCACAGAGCTAGTAAATGTCAGAGGCCAGCTTTGAACTCAGGAAGATGAGATTTTTTGGACTCCAGGCCCCATATTCTATCTTTTGCACCATCTAGCTCTTCTCTTTCCATTATATATGCTTTCATTAACTAGTCGACAGGGGCCTTTTCCTCCTTGCTCTGCTTTCTTTGCGCAAGTATTTCTCCAATTAAATGAGAGAAGGAAATGAAAAGTTAATTGCTTAATGATGCTGGTTGTAGTGTAATTTATGGATGAGCAGGGACTTCTAATTCAGAGGGGCAGGGGAGTGACCTCTTGGGCCTCCAGAAGCATGAAAGGGCTCTTTCAGCATATCCTCCACCAATAAATACAGAGAATGGGCTCAAACTGAGGCAGTTTGTGGGATCAAAGAAATTAATTCATGGCTGTGTCCCTTTGTAGAGTTCTCAAGAAGTTCCCCTTTGGTACATGGCAGGGTGAAAAGTCTAGATCTGCTGATCCTTTGAAGGGCATGTGGTTTTCCTTTGACCAAAGTGGGGAGAGAAAATGGGAAAGAAATAGAAATTCTCTCCTTCCTTCCTCATTCACTAATTTCAGTCAAGTCTTTCACTTTGTGATCCCATTTGGAATTTTCTGGGCAATGATACTGGAGTGGCTTTCTGCTTTCTTCTCCAGCTCATTTTACAGATGAGGAAACTGAGGCAGATAGGATGAAGCCATCCTTCTCCCAAGCAATTCCCTCTCAAGGGCTTGACTGGAATTTCTCTAGCACTAGGCTGGCTCACTGTGGGCACAAGGAATTGAACCAGCGAGCTCTCAAATTGATTCTCTTCAGATAATCTCAGTAGACTTCTTGCATAGTCATCTCATTTTATCCCAATGGCCTGAAACATTTCACTCCTTTCAGACTGATTAAAAAGTTCTTCTTTCCCTATTCTGTGGCTTTGCTTGCTTGATTCAAAGAGTATCTTGGAATTGTTTAAGTTTCTATGTTTTATCGGCATATAAAATACATCTGCTTTCATTTTAGTCTATAAATGGGGGTTAGTACTGGTAAGTACAGTTATTACTGATATATATGATAAAGGTATAAGGCCTTCAGCCTTTTCATTTTAGTCTATAAATGGGAGTTATTACTGGTATAGGTAATATGATATATATGATAAAGGTATAAGGCCGTTAGCATCTGGTTAATTATATTAATGAGGGTGTGTGTGTGTGTGTGTGTGTGTGTGTGTGTGTGTGTGTATGTGTGTGTACAAGTTATCTCTTACACAGAAATGGAACATTTCTTGCCTTCCAGTAGCTTGTGTTCTATCAGGAGCAATAACAGTAAATACAAAATAATTTTGAGAAGGAGAAAAGTGCTGAGAAGGAGAAGCGATCAGAGTCTCCCAATGGAGGGGTTGTTGAGCTTATCCCCCACACTGAACGAGATATCCCAAGGGAGACTTCAATGTGGACAGTCCATGTGTAGCTGCAGATAAGGGAGATGGGACATTGGTGAGCAAATCAATCAATTGATTGGGTTATGATTGACATGATAAAGAATAATGTGAAACTAGTCTAGAAGGAGAGGTTGGAAGTAGATTGGGATGGGGTGGGGAGCATTTCAGAGATAATAGGGAGCCATTGTAGCTTCTTGAGCAGGGATATATGACCTTGTCAGATCTGGGCTTTAGGCGTATGAATTTGGTAGCTGCATGAAGAATGTGTTGGAGAGAGGAGAGCCTAGGTACATAATGGGATATTGATTAAGAGGTTATTGCATTAGTTCAGTCATGGGAGAGGATCCACCCCAATACTCATACAGCCTTATTTGCACACCTGCCCCAACATACACCCTGATTCCCACTCCATTTCACTTAGCCATCCATCCCTAATCACAAACTTTCATTTACACATCCTTGACCCAGACAGCCTAGGAGCAGTTCCTGGAGGATAATAGAGAGTTGACATGATTCTCCTCCCCATTTTCAGAATCTGACAATCCCATTGGGGAGACAAGATGCACCCACGTGGAATAATTAGACCAGCCAGACTCTGGTTCAGGCAGCCAGTGCTGGAAGAGATTAGACAAGGGAGGTAGCCTCCAGGAGGACTTCTTGGAGGAGATAAGTTGTGATCTTGGCCTAGGGAGTAGAGCTTGCTCTACATGAACTGTGCTGATATTTTCAAAACCACCTGTAGCCATTTTCTCTCAGCTTTGTGCTGTACACATAGAAAATGTTAAATAAATGAAGGATTTCTTCTGCACTCAGTAATAGTAACTGACATTTGCTTAACACTTCATAGTTTGCAAAGTCCTTTTACACAATGATCTCTCACTTGTAGCTCACAACCACAGCATGAGGTAGTCATAATAATAATAATAATTATGATGATGATGGTAATAATAACTAACATTTATGTAGCACTTTAACTTTTATATATATACACACATATATACAAGTATAATATGTATATATACACATATCTATGTGTCTATTTATCTATATCTATTGATCAGTTGCCTCATTTGATCCTCATAACAACTCTGTCAGGTCAGTGTTATTATTATCTTCATTTTGAAGATGAGGAAACTGAAGCACAGGAAAATTAATCGATCCACCCTTGCTTAAACAGCTTGCAAGTATCTGAGGTAGGATTCGAACTCAGCTCTTCCTGAATCTTTGTCTAGTGCTCTAATCATTGCACCACCTAGATATTAAGGGTATTATCTTCAGGTTGAATATGAGAGAATTGAAACTCAGAGAGATTTACTGATTTGTTCATGAGTTCAGAGTGTCAGACATAGGATTTGAACCCACATTCTCTTGACTTTGTGTTTAATATGTAATCCTTTACTCTCTGAAACAATCCCCTTTGTTACATCTGCCAAACATTCAAGAAGAATCAGTCTCCTTTCAAAGTTTTCTTTCTCTAGGTTGTCCAATCTGGTGACTCAATAGATTTCGACCACTTTGATTGTTTTCCCTGAAATGATATCATCATCATCATCATCACCATCATTTCCATCAAAAACAATAATAACAGCTAGCATTTTAAACCTCACATAACACTGGCAGGTAGGTGCTATTATATTATATTAAAATTATATATATAATATATCATAATCTCCATTTTACAACTGAAGAAACTAAGGCAGACAGAGGTTAAGTGACTTATCCATCTGTCATCTGTCAAATGTAGCCCAAAGCTACATTTGAATTCAGGTCTTCTTGATTTCAGGTCTAGCACTCATTTCACCCAACTGAAGTGGCTGGAGCAGAGCAGAACATTTGCATAATGCAAGAGTTCAATTTCTAAACATAGCCCCATCTTGTCTTTGGGTGGAGAGAGTTTCTAGAAGTTAAAAAAAATTAGCTCTCGTAGCTTCTTTATCTCTCCCAGGACACTGTAAACTCTCAATAAATATGTCTAATTAATGAGACTGGTAAACTCAGTGGCCAATGCTTCGTGCTAATGGGGTCAGAGTCATGGATTAGAATATAACTCACCAAAAGGTCAGAAACCAAATAAAACAAAACTATTCTCTGGTCCTAGACTGACCTCAACTTTAGGCTTGTTCTAATTCAGGATCTGCTATTAACTGACTTAGGACAAGTCATTTGGCCCTACTGATCTTCAGTTTCTTCATCAATTAAATGCTTGTAGACTCAAGAAACATTTTTAAAATGCCTACTAAGTGTCAATCACTGTGCTAAATGATGGGAATACAAAGAAAGTCAATGGGGGAGACAATCTGCAAATAGCTATGTACAAACAAGAAATATACAGAAGAAAATGGAGATCATTAAAGAAGGAAGGCACTAGCAATGTAGGAAATTGAGAAATGCTTCTCAATTTTAACTGGGACTTGAAGGAAGCAAGTGAAGCCAGGAGGCAGATAAGAGAAGGGAAATAATTCTAGATGTAGCAGGGGACCAGAAGAAATACATGGAATCAGAAGATGGAAGGTCTTGTTTGAGTCACAGTAAAGTGGCCGGGGTCATTGGATCATGGAGTGTATGGAGGAGAGCAAGGTACAAGAAGATTGGAAATGTAAGAAGGGACAAGTTATAAAAGGTTTTGAAGGTCCAACAGAAGATTTTGTATTTGATCCTGAAGGTGAGAAGGAACTATTAGAGTCAGTTGAATGGAGAAGGAGGACATGGTTAGATACATGTTTTGGGAAGATAGATTTGAGAGGTGAGGATTTAATGGAGTGGGAAAATGCTTGTGGCAAGGAGACCAACCTGCAGGCTATTGAAATAGTCCAGATGAGAGGTGATGAGGGTTTTTACCAATGTCATGGCAGAGTCAGAAGGAAAAAGAGAACATAGGAGAGATTTTATGAAGTTAAAATGGACATGACTTGGGAACTGATTTGGATTGGTGGGAGCTGGTGATAGAGTGATGAGTCAAGAATGAGATTTAACTTATGAGTCTGACTCAGAGTACTGCCCGTCACAGTAATAGGAAAGATAAGAAAAGAAGGGGGTAGGGTGGGAAGAGATAATGAGTTCAGTTTAAATCATATTAAGTTTAAAATGTTTATGTGACAACCAGTTAGAAATGTCCAATAGGAGATATGAGTCTGGAGGTTAGGAAAGAGATGGATAAGTAGGATCTGAGGAATCGTTGCATTAGAGATGATAACTGGATCCATGAGAAATGATGAGATCACCAAGCAAAATGGTATGGAGGGAGAATGGAACTGACTAGAGGGCAAAATCTTGAGGAAAATCATCATTACTCAGCTATAACTATAGCAATGTCCTAGAACAGGGCTCCTTAAACTTTTTCAACTCACAACTGCTTTTTGCCCAATAAATTGTTATTTCTTATTACATTACATATTATATTTCTTATACCTGGATATGTAGGTACATAAAATATGTATACAAACCAAACATTTTCTGATAAAAATCATAATTTCATGACTACCACATTCAGCTATAAGATCCCATATGGGGTCGCAACCCACAGTTTAAGAAGCTGGGTCCAAATGAAGATTTAGCAAAGGTGACTGAGAAGTGATCAGACAAATAGGAGAAGAACCAGGATCCAGTAGTGTCATGGAATCCAAGAGAAAAGAGAGTTTTAAGAAGGAGGATGATTGACAGTGTTTAAGGCTGAAGAGAGATCAAGATGGCTGAGAACTGAGAAAGGACCTTTAGGCAATTTAGTCATTGGTTAACTTTGGAGAGAGTGATTTTGTCTAAATAATGAAGTTGAAAGTCAGATTGCAGAAAGTTAAGAGGAAAATGAAAAGTAAGGAAATGGACTCACCATGTGTAGATAGCTTTCTCAAAAGGTTTTGTTATGAAAGGGAGAGGAGATATAGGATGATAGGTAGCAGGGATAAATAGATTAAGGGAGCATTTTTCAAAGATAGGAGAGACACGGATATGTTTGTGGGCAATAAGGACGCAGGCAGTAGAAAAGGAGAGATTGGAAACAAGTGAAAAAATGGGTATGATAGAGGGGGGAATCTATTGAAGAAAATGGGATGGAATAGGATAACTTGTAAATATTACAGGGATTTGCCTCAGCAAAGAGAAGGCACACTTCATTATGTGAGGCAGGGATGAAGGAAGAGATAGTAGCAGAAGGCATATGAGATGAGGAGGGGAGAAGGCAGTTCTTGATGATTGAACTCAATTTTTAAAGTGAAATATCAGGTAATTCTTGAACTGTGTCTTGAAGAGACTGCAGAATCTCTCACTTGAAGGAAGCTGGGGATGTTGTAGGTAGCTGTGAGGAGGGAGAATGTGGTAAGTTGCCTACGATGTCCTAGAATATCCAGGGCAAAAGCAAGGCGTTGAGAGAAAGAAAGCAGTGTGTAAAGAAAAAAAAGATCAGTTTGACATATTGTAGAGTTGGCAAAGGGGAGAGATATGTAGCATTGGAAAGGTGGTTTAGGACCACATGAATCGATGGAGTGGAGTGCCAGGCTTGGATTCAAGCCCTATCTTCATTTAATACTTAACTGTCTGGCTGACCATGGGCAATTCTATGAACTATGACCCCTGGCTTCCTCATCTATAAACATGGTGATAAAATAGCTGTAGTAGCTACCTCAAGGAACTGTTGGGAGCTGTAGTGGAGATGAAAAGGCACTTTTCAATCCTTCATGAAGAAATGCAACCTCAGTGAAATATTGATTTCTATCCTTGCAGTGCCTTTCTTTATAAAGGACCCAGGTAACTTTCCATTTTCCTTCAGAAGCTCTGCTTGGTTTCAACTCTAAGATCATGTCCCTGCACCAGATACCTTCCTGCAACATCCTTCCCCTCATTACTTTTTAGCTTTCTTTTGTGTGTTTCTTCTTGTTAGATTGTAAGCTCCTTGAGCTTTTTCCTTTTTATCATTTGTATCTCTAGTACTTAGTACAGTACCTGGAGTAAAGTGAGTGCTTATCAGATGTTTAGTGAATTGAACTGAACTGAACTGAATTATCCCTCATTCACTGACTGAATCAATTAAGCCCAATGCCAGATTGACCTTGAATGTTAGCCAAAAATTGAAGCAGACCTACCTAAAATTAACCCCAGTCATAGACTGACTCTGAAACTCAAAACTCTTTTGTTATCAGCTTATGGCCATAGTCTAACATAATAGGAGTTCAGAATCAATCTGTGTCTGGGTTTAGGGGGTGGTTTATGACTAGAGCCAGAGCATTTGTCTATAATTGGAGTTAGGGTTAATCTATATCCAGGATAAGGGAATCGATTTCTGGGGCTTCTGGGTAACATTTCCATACTGATGGAGAGAATCAATATATGAAGCTGCCCCTCAGAGAGGCAAGAAAGGAGGTAGTACCAGTTTTGACCTGGAAGAGGAGCCCAAAATTGAGTTTGGATCAGATTGTGGGAAGACAAGGCCCTGTTGTTGAGGGAGGGACCATATGATTGGTGCTAGAGTCAGACTCAGGTGTAAGGTATATGAAACTGGTCACCTTAACCTAAGAAACCATGCTGGTTCAGGGAATCCATAGATTGAGAATCCTGCTCTTTGTCACTCACCCACCTTGTGTGTTTTAGCTTGCTTTATTCTTTTCTAATTAAGTTCTAATAAGATATTTTGTCTTGAGCTCTAATGGTAGGAAGTAGGTAGCCATATTTATAGAGCGAATTGGTGTGCCTTGGAGAGCTGAGACAGTAGTATAGTAGTACAGAAAGAAAGAGAAATCCTTCATTCCTCTGTCAAAAGCCATCTTCCTTATGCAGAATTCTCATTAGTCCTTTGCTCAAAAATCTTTATTGACTCTCTGTTGCCTACCAACAAAAGTTCAAGCCCCTTTGATTGACATTTAATGTTCTTTACAATGTGGGACCAATGTTTCTTTCCAAACTTTCCAATCATATCATATTTTTCTATCCACTCAACACTTCACCCAAACAGAATTGGGTTTTTATTTTCATTTTCATTTATTTATTTATTACTTTCCACTGGGCATTTTCTGGTCATTCATTCTTGAGCCTGTGACTGTGGTCATACTGTCACCTATACCTAGAACATATTATTTCCTGTTTTTAAGCTGCTGGATTTTTACCTATCCTTTAAATCCTAACTCAACTTATATCTTCATGAAACTTTCCATGACTCCCTCTGTCAATTATGATTTTCCCCATGTATTTGTTCTGCACCTGTTGAATTGTTTTATATCTATGCTTATGTCCTATGCCACACTAAATTTTAAGTTCCATAAGGGTAGGGATCATGAAGACTTAAACTTTATATCTCTTGTCTGCTATCTCTATGCCATGTGGTATCCCTATCCCCATAACCTTAGATTTTGCCCCTGGAACCACACTGGACAGCTTGATTTAACTTTAACTTTATATTGCCTGTCTTCTCTTATTAGACTATAAGCCTCTTTTTTTTAAAAATGAAAGCTTTTTATTTTTCAAAACATATACATGGACCATTCTTCAACATTAGCCCTTTGTAAAACCCTATGTTCCAATTCCCCCCCCCCATTCCCTCATACACTCCCCTAGATGACAAGTAATCCAATATAGTTAAACATGGTAGAAATATATGTTAAATCCAATATATGTATACATATTTATACAGTTATCATGCCAGATTATAAGCTTCTTAAAGGCAAGGGACTGTCTTATATGTGTATTTCTAGTAAACAATACAATGTCTGACACAAAGTAAGCGCTTAATAAATGCTTTATCTGTCTAGTGTAGCAAATTGTACACAGGAAGTGCTTAATGTTTTTAGAGTTAACGATTTCAGAAAGAACCAGCTCCCCCTGTTTGTAGCTTAGGGGATAGCCTGTATTCTTTTCCTCATTTACACTTCCATAATCACCATGCTGGTTCAGTCTCATCACTTCTTGTCTGGAAGACAGACTCCTATTTGGTCTCTCTCTTTTTTTTTCTTACTTTCTAATACATCATCTATGAGTGCACAGTTCTGACCATATCATCCCCCTGCTCAGGAAGCTTCATTTGCTTCTGCTTGCCTCTAGAATGAAATACAAACATTTCAAGTCCTTCACAACTGGGTTCCAGTGGATACTTCTCGATTGGTTTGAAATAGTTCTTGACCTTTCATTCTCTGTTCTAGACAAAAGGATGAGGAGTGTGACTGTGATGTGTTCTCACCTCTCAATTGAATGTCTGGAATAGATTCCCTCTGGCTTCTGCCTCTAGATCTTTAGCTCCCTTGAAAACTCACCGGAGTGCTTTCACCACTTCTTTCAGCATTTTCTTTCTTTCCATCTCTCCAATCTATTGTATTTACCTGGCATAATTTCATTTTTATTTACTTATCTGTGTACAAGTTGTTTCTCTTAGTAAAGCATAAGCCTCTTGATTTTTATTTAATTTCTGTTTCTGTATCCCAAATGCTGCTGCTGAGCACAGAACCTGGCACATATACAGTGGGTACTCTATAAATGCTCCTTAAATTGATTGAAACACACCTGGCTGGTCTCCATGCCCTCAGGGCTTCCATTTCCTTGCAGAATCTAAGTGCAGCCGCTCTGGGCTTTTTCTATGACCCATCGGGCTAGGAGAGTTCAGCTGGGACAGCCACATACTGTCAGAATTTAGTTAGAGTTCAAAGAAGGGGAAAAAAAAACCTTCCATGAAGCCAATCTATTACTCACCGAGATTCAGCTGTGGAGCAACAATAGGACCAGGATGACAAGATGCTGCCCATTAGCGGAGGCAACAGCCAGAACGGGCCCTTGGAAAACAACCCATTTGTCTTCTGACAGTGGGTACGGATGGGCCCTGAACATTAAGGAGAAGCCCAGGAGCCTCGGAGACATCCAGCATTTCCTAGAGCGGCCAGTAGCCTCCCGCCCCTCCCCCTCTCCCCCTTCCCCCAACCTCGGCATCCCCAGCTCCTGCAGGGTTTCTAGTTTATTTCCCTGGATCCTCCTCTTCCTTCTTGGCCATCTCCTTCTCCCCACCCCCTCCCCGCTCCCTCCCGTTCTGCTTTCCACTCCTCCTTTCCTCTCCCTTCCAAACTCTTTGTCTAGCTCTATCTGTCCGTTCTCTCGATCTGTCTCTCCTCATATACATTTCAGATCTATGCAGCGGACGCCAATTGGTCCCGTAGGACAAGGTCAGCCAGCGCCTTCCAAAAGACTAATGCCTTGGGTCTGAGAGCTTCCTCCAAGGATGAGGTCTTTCGGTCCGCTTAACTATTTCTTTTCGGTGTCTTGGGTTTAGCAGACCAGCTCTGGAGGACTATGATTTGTTGTCAGAGATGTAGAGATTTAACCTTTCTTTCCCCTTCTCTTCCCTTCTCCTCTTTTCCCCTTTCTCATTCTCCCCTCCCCCTGCCTCTTCTTGTCTTCCTCCCTCTCCCTCCCTTTCCCTGTTTTCTTTTCTTTCCCTTCTTTCTCTTCTTCTTCCCACTCTCTCTCCTTCCCATCTTCCTTCCCTTCCTTCTTTCTCTTTCCCTATCCTCTTCCCCTCTCCCTCCCTTTCCTTATTTCTCTCCTCATCTCCCTCCCTCTTCTTCTTTCTCCTTCCCCTTATCTTTCCTTCTTCTATCTCTCTTCTTCCCCTTTTCCTCTCTCCCCCTCCCTTTCCCCTTTCCATTTCTTTTGCCTTCCCTTCTCACTCCTCTTTTTCATCTCTTTTCTCCCTCCCCTTCTTGTCTTCTTTCCTCCCTCATCTCTTCTCTTCCCCTTTTCCTTCTCTCTCCCCTTTGTATCTCCTTCCTCTTCCTCTCTACTTCCTTTTTCTGTCTTCCTCCCTTTCACTTCCCCTTTCCTGTCCTTTTCCCTCCACTTTCTGGACCTTCAATGACATGTGAATGATGAGGATATCCATATTTTGGTAGCCAATGTGATATCAAAGTTATTTGGGAACCCCAGGGCACTAAGTTGACCTCCCCAGAAATCAATTGATTCCTTTCCCTACAATTAGGCTCCATTGCTCCTGTTCTGGTCATCTCCTCCACTTCATCCTTTAAAGGAACTCCCACCCTGGACACTGCTTTCTTAACTAGTGATTTCTCCTATAGTTGCATTTTAGGACAGTGCCAGGAAATCTTCACTTCACTATCTTTTCTCTGACTACCTGCTCCACAACCTCACTAGGCTCATAGGCTTCCATGCCAGAAATCTGCCCTGAAGAATTCCTGCCTTTCCCAGCATCCCACCTCACTTCCAGTTCTGGGACCGTGAACTGTGATCAAATAAACTTTGCTATTGTTTCCGGATGGGGTTTGTCAATCTACTGTCCCATAGTGCCAGTGATCATCCCTGTGACTTTTTTTTTTTGCTTTTTGCTGAGGCAATTGGGGTTAAGTGACTTGCCCAGGGTCACACAGTAGGAAGTATCTGAGATCAGATTTGAACTCAGGTCCTCCTGACTTCAGGGCTGGTGCTCTAACCACTCTGTCACCTAGCTGCCCCATTCCTGTGACTTTTCAGACCCTGGCCCCTACTATCATATTTGTTTTGTCTCCACAATTGGAAGGAAAGCTCTTTGAAGTGCATTTTGCTGTTGCTGTTCAGTTGCTTTTAGTCATGCCCAAATCTTCATCGTCCCATTTGGAGCTTTCTTGGCCACGACATTGAAGTGGCTTGCCATTACTTTCTCTAGTTCATTTTACAGATGAGGAAACTGAGGCAATGTTAAGTGACTTGCCAGAGCTAACTCCAGGCTCCTTGCTTTATGCCCTATAGAGTCACCCAGCCTCAGTGAGGGGTAACTCACTTCACTCTGGATGGTTTGAATTGTTAGGAAGGTTTCTCCTTATTAGTAACTGAAATCTATCTTTCTACCCATTGCTCCTTCTTCTGCTTCTGGGACTAAACAGATGTCCAATTCTTCTTCCACATGTGGCAGCCCTTTGGATACTATCTTGTCTCATGGAAGATCACAAGGATCTGATGAGGTCCTGTGTGTTAAATGATCTTAACAACTCACCTATAGAAGAGTGAACTCTAAAGATAAAGCTTGAAGCTCCAAGTGAGAAGGCCCATGAAGCCAGGGGAAGGCAGGGTGTGGGGTTCTTTGCTCAGGATCCCCCCCACCCGGAAAGTCTCAAGTTTTATTTGGGAGTACAAATACCTTCTCAGGAACATTCTCAGCAAGATCTGCCTCAGGCACAATTTCAGAGAGTTTGTAAGCTAGCAAAGAACAATTTAGCTTGGTAAATTTAATACACACTTAAATATTGTACATCATACAAGTTCACAGTTTCCTGTGCTTTAAAAATTTTTTTTTCTCAAATAGATGAGGAAGGACTGAACGATTAAATAACTAGACCAGAAGCTTGGTAGATTTCTAGCCACTGTGATCCCAAAGCCAGAACTCATTTTGCTACTTGATGCTGTCTAACCAGTAAGGCGTTCTTGCCCACTTCTGTTCTCACTGCCATGGGGGAAGCCTTTCTGTTGGTTTTCAAGACTCCTGGTTTGACAGGGTACTGGATGTTATCTGACAACTCGCTAGGGGAAGGGGAGGTATGTTTCTTCACATAAGGACATGATTGCTGTCTTCAAATATTCGAAGGGTTGTCATGTGGAAAAAGAATGAAACTTGTTTCATTTGGACCCCAGAGGGTAGAGATAGAAGCAGTGGGGAGCAGTACAGAAAGATTTAATCTCAGTACAAGAAGACAGCAACCAACACTTAGACCAGCCCCGACAAGGAATCTATATCTTTGGAAGTTGACCCATTTCTCATTCTGAAGGGCTTTTAAAGCAGATTTTGAGTGGACTTGTCAAGGGCTTTTGAAGAAGAGGATCCAAGAAAGGTACAGACTGAACAAGATGACCTCTGAAATTCTGTGAAGTTCTGTGCAAAGGTCTGATCTTTTTCCCTTTCCACCTTCCTTGATCACTCCCAAACATTTGGCAGCCCTCCAAGAAGAAACCATACCATTAGAGGGACTATCTTCAAGTTTGAGTTTTCATAAGGACTTTCCTGCCCCACTTATCATTGGAAAGGGCACTGAACATAGTATAGGGGCATAAGTCTTCTGTGTCAACTTCCAGTCTGAAAACACTTTTGTAAATGAATATTATATTACAAAATATAGGTTGAAATTTCCCCACATTACCCCAAATCCCCAATGGGTTCTTAGAGCCAGAGATGGATTCAGAATGGAAAGAACCATTAGAGATTACCTAGTCCAACTCTTTGTCACAGATGAGGGAAACTGAGGCAAGATTGCATAGAAGTAAGTGGCAAACCTGAGTTTTGAATTCATCTTCAGATTCAGCATAGCACTGCTTTGCACGAAGTAGGCAGAGGGAGATTGAATCAGGTTACTGGGATTACAAGATTAAAGTTTGGAGTGTACCTTAGAAGTCAGCTCACTAGTCAATTTTTCTCCTACTCTAGTCCCATTTTACTGATAAGAAAATTAATACACAGGCTGGTGAACAATTTTTCAAGGTCACACAGATAATAGCAAAAATCAAGATTCAAATTCAGGTTCTTTTATTCCTAAACAACTTTTTTTTTTTTGGTACTTTACCTGCCTCTTCAGGTATGTGCCCAATGGGGCTCTGAGGCTCTCAAAGGTCAGAGATTGCTGTAGACACTGGTTATATACCTGTTAAACTTTCCTACCCCTCTTAATCCATCTACCTCCAAACTGCTGTAAGCTTATTACCTATCTGCAGTACCTCAGTTTGGCAAGGTTGTGTGTGTGTGTGTGTGTGTGTGTGTGTGTGTTTGAAGGTAAGCTCCTTGAGAGAAGGAGCAGAATTTTTACCTTTATTTGATCCCCAGCATTTAAAACAAAGCTTAGACGTATTAAGTGCTTAATATAGTTATCCCTTCTACATCTGGAGAGTGAGGTGGGCGAGAAGCATGGCAGCCCTCACCTCCATTCCGCCCCCATCTAGAAAATCCATGTAAAATGTTTCATATTGGAGAAGTCTGAATTTTCCTTTTTATTTTATGGGGTATTTATTTACATGTCACCTTCAGTTTCTGGAAAACTCCCCTAAAATTCCCATTTATTTTCTTACACCAATCTGTGATACATTGAAACCATGATGGGGAAGTCTTCTTGTAGAATAAACTGTAACTGTTTGTTGATTGATTCTTTATGTGTGTTGGGGGTGAGGGCATAAGGAGGAGACAGGGAAGAAGGCAGAGACCCTGGCAGACAGGAGCTGGGCTCCTCAGAGTCACAATTCCAAATACATCCTACATGCTGCCTGTGGAAAGGGACAGTTCTGGCCTGAGGCTCTGTCACACTCCCTGGCTGCCACATCACTACTGTCCCTTCCTCAGCTGGTGTCACACTGGACAAACTGAATGGAAGAGGTTACAGCTCACACTTCTGGACTCTCAACCTCGTGGAATTAGCTCTGCTGAGTATGGGGAACCTTATCGATAAATCCCCTTACAATTATAGCAACAATAATGAACACTTACATAGTACTTTAAGATTTGCAAAGGACTTTATGCACATGATCTCACAGAGTCCACAAGGGGAGCAAAGCACTATAGCTATTACCATCCCCATTGTAAAGAAGAGAAAATGGATTTTTTGAGGAGTTAAGTAATTTGCTCATTTTCACACAGCTAGTACATGTTTAAGGTGCCTTTAGAACTGAGGTCTTCTAGGTTCTCATTCTAACATCAGCTCTATATTACTTCTTCATATGCGGAAAGAGCACAAGATTTGGAGTCTGATGACTTGGATTCAAAACTCACTCTTACTACTTACGAGCTATGAGTCTTGCCTCAGTTTCCTCATCTGTGACATGGGTTGGAATAGGTAATCTCTAAAGGTCCTTTCCATCTCCCAATTCTAGATCTCTGGTTTTAAGAACTTATTAGAGGATGTGGGATATAATATATTTTTTTCTTTTTAAAGATGTTTTTACTGATCTCTCTCTCTCTGTTTCTCTCTGTCTCTGTTTCTATTTTTTCTCTGTCTCTGTCTCTCATCGCTGTCTCTGTTTTTTGCCTCTGTTTCTCTGTCTCTCATCCATCTCTTTCTCTTGTCTGTCTCTTTCTGTATCATCCTTGTCTCTGACTGTTTCTCTCTCTCTCCCTGTCTCTGTCTCTTTGTCTCTGTCTGTCTCTCATCTATCTGTCTCTGTCTGTCTCTCATTTCTGTCTCTGTTTCTTGTCTCTGTCTCTCATCTTTGTCTCTGTCTCTCATTTTTCTGTTTCTCTTTTCCTGCCTCTGTCTCTGTGTCTGTCTTTGTCTCTCATCTCTGTCTCTCTCTTGTCTCTGTCTATCTCTGTCTTTCATCTCTGTCTCTTGTCTCTGTATCTCTCTCTGTCTCTCATCTTTGTCTCTCTGTCTCTGTCTCTTTGTTTCTCTCACTTTAGTTTTGCCCTTCCTCTTCAACTTCTAGAAGAGCACATTATTTTCAAGGGTTTAGCAGTAAGCTAATTATTTACCCCCCCTCATTCATTAAAATAGGACTTAAAGACCTTTAGCTGGCCCATATACATGATCTCCCCATTTGTCACTTTCTGATCTAATCCTCTCAAATCTGCTGTCATTCAGAGTCTCTGTATTTGGAAAGGAGTAGAATAGGGGGCACTTCAGATGATCTGAGGGAGATCTTTAGGATCCTAAGCCATCCTTGGAGCACCCAGTGATGACATGTGCCTTATTTATCCAAGTTCTCTCTTGCACCTCCCCAACATGCATGTTCCCACCAGACCAAGCTCCTTCTTATCCCATAAATAGTCCAAGCTCATTGCCATCTCTGCATTTTAGATCTTGCCCCCATGCTCTCCTATCTTCCCCATCTCTTCAAGGCCTGATGTCAGCTCACTTCCTCCAGGAAGCCTTTGTTGACTGTAGCTGATGAAGGAAATGGGGGTATTTAGCCTGGAGAAGAGAAGACAATGGAGGATATTATATCTATCTCCAAATATTTAAAGAGCTGTCTTAATAATAGCTAATGGCTGGCATTTATAGAGAGCTTTAAGTTCTGTAAAGCATTTTACATGTGCTATCTCATCTGATCTGCCATGTGGAAAAGACATTAAATTGGTTTTGCTTGGCCTTAGAGGGCAGAACTAGGAATCATGGATGAAAGCTGCAGAGAAGCAATTTTCATTGTGATAAACTTTTTCTCCTTCTTTTAAATAAGTTTTATTGACATTTTCTGTTCTAACATCATTACCATTATTCCAAGTATCCCTCTCTTTTCCTCTCCCAGAAAGTCATCCCACATGACAAATATTATTTTTTAGAGATAAAAAAGTCAGTACAAAAATTGATCCATACATTGAAAAAGTCTGAAAACTTATGCAGTGAGTAATACTTGTGGACTTCTCATATCCACAAAGGCACAGGTTGCATGTGGATATGTGTACAGGGGCCCCTCTCACATCTTTTCATTTGAATCCTGCTTGTTCTTGTGATTTTGTTATCTTTTAGTTTTATTTTTTTGGTGTGACATTGTTTTTTCCATTTACATTGTTGTAGTTAATGTTCATATTTGTTCTTTTGATTTTCCTCCCTCCACTCTGCATCAATTTATATAGATCTTTCCATTTGTCTTTATATTTATTATACATTATTTCTTATAACACAATAATATTCCATTACATCTATGTACCATAATTTGTCTAGCTATTGCCCAATTGACAGACATTGACTTTGTTTCCAGTTCTTCAATAACACAAAATGTGCTGCTATAAATAATTTTGGAGTATACAGGACTTTCTTCTTATTGATAATTTACTCGAGGTATAAGCCCAGTAATGGAATCTCTGGTTCATAGGGTACAGATATTTTAGTCACTTTATTTTTATAATTCCAAATTGTTTTCCAAAATGGTTGTATCATTTCACAGTTCTACCAACAATGTACCAGTGTGTTTATTCTTCCACAATCCCTCCAACATTGACTATTGCCAATTTTTGCCATTTTTGCAAATGTGCAGACTGTGAGGTGAAACCTCAGGGTTGTTTTGATGTGCATTTTTTTTAATCATTCATGATGTGGAGCATTCTAAAATAAACTTAAAAATGAAGGGTCTTAAAAAGTGAAATATATTGACTCAGGAAGTAATAGGTTCTTATTGATGGAAGTCTTTCCATGAGAAGCTTCCTCCCTTCCATGCTTTCTCTACTTTTGCTATTATCCCCATCTCCTTTCTATGGGGACCTTGGCCAGTATGTCTAGAACGAACCTAATTTTTTATAGGTAGGCTTTCAACTTATCTTACCTGGAAGTGGGTCTTGACTATAGGACTGCCTCTAAACTTGCTGCCACATGGGCTACATGGCCTCCTTTTTAGCTCTCTTTTATATGCTTGTATTGTCTCACCCTTCAGAATGTGAGTTTCTTGAAGGTAGGAAAGTCCTATTTTTATTTGCATCTACCGACTCACCACAGTATCTAGTACCTGACTTAAGCTGACTGCCTAGCAAATGTCTATCTCTCTTTTCTTTCTTTCCTTTCTTTCTTTCTTTCTTTTTCTTTCTTTCTTTCTTTCTTTCTTTCTTTCTTTCTTTCTTTCTTT
>JAJPUD010001251.1:51636-90189 GCA_023553655.1 Myrmecobius fasciatus | reverse complement strand
AAAAAAAAGGCTAATTTGCTAATTTTGAGTGTTCCCCAGTGAAGCTTTCTTGGAAGGGTTCTCAGAGGGCAAGTAATCCAACCTTTCTTCTGTAGTCCTTGGATACCCAGGCTTTTCGAAGTCAAAGTCACCTCCCCTCCTTGATTTGCCCAGGATTTTTCTCGGCGAGACTTCTTTTAGTCTTCAAAGACTGGGCTTCTCTGTAACTCATCACAGAGCTCTGACTCTTCTCCCTGTCTTTCATGTTTTCCTTAGCTCAGTCCTTTCATCCATCTAGTTCCTTCCTGTTTCCCCCCACCCCCTTCCTTCCAGACCCAGCAGAACCAATCATTCAGGCTGGAATCACTGCAAGCAGTCTTTCTATCCCACCCCCCTTTCCACCCCCAACCCCTACCATTTCTGGCTTCTGTCAGTACACAGTCACAGTCAGACCAAAGATACTCCCCCTCAGGAATAATCATAGGTTCACATAGCTGGGTAGGGATTTCTTGTCTCAAGGTGTGTTTCTGAATATTCTCCCCAGCTGAGGGCAGCCTAGGATTTCCTGGCACAGTCCTTCTCTGCCAAGTAGGCATTTTTCAAATTTAAATTTTTTGTATCCTAAGAAATTTGTTTTTTCAGCTTCTCCTGAGAGCACAAGAGACCTCTGGAAATGGGTCAGGGGGAAAGGGAGGCCCAGAAGTCTCACTAAACTAATGAAGTCTGCAAATCATTGATTCATACAGTCACTTGCAGAAAGGCAAGAGTCCAGGATGAATGACCTAAAAGGATTATAGGATTTAGAACTGAAAGAGAGTTTAGAGATCATTTAGACCAATGTCCTCCTTTTTTAGGGGTCATTTTCAGCTCTAAGACTCTGGGATTCAAAGCTCTCAATTGATGCTCTACCTCTAATCTTAAGTCACATAAAGAGAAGACAGTGTTCTGGGTCACAGATACAGGAAGGAATCTTTAAAAAACAATCTAGTTCTTTGCCTCATTTTAAAAATGGGAAAGATAAGGTATCTCCTCTAAGGTCAAATGTAATCAAATGTAGCAAAAACAAGATTTGAACCCAGTTCTTGGGACTCCAAATTCAGCATTCTTTTCAATGTACTATGCTAGAAGGCCATAGTTTTGGGCATTCTGCCTTGGGCAGACAGTACTTGGCAGGATGCTCAGTTTCAGGGGTCCCATCTTAAGGGGGTATATTGATGGGTATTTGTATCCAAAGAAAGGTGACCAGGATAATAAAAAGATTAGACGTAATAGTATATGAGAATGATTGGAAAGATTAAAGATTGTTTAGGTTGGAAAAGCAGAGTGAAGGGAAAATTATAGCTTTCTTTAAATAGCTGAAGGGTTGTCTTGTGGAAAGGGGATTAAGGCTTTGCTCTTTCTGGCTCCAGAAGGCAGACCAAAGTGTAATGGATCTAAGGGAAGCAGATGTTGGATCAGCAATATGAACTAATTTCCTTGTAATTAAAGCTAGTTGTCCAAAAATGGGCTTTCTTGTCCTGAGGGATTAGTGGGTTCACCTTCTAAGGGGCTTTTCTAGGGGAGATAATTGTAGTTAGTTTTTTTTTAAAAAAGGAAGAGAGTCATCAAAGCATTTAAAAACACATACAGGAAAACAGAAAAAAGGCCAGAAGGAGACATAGACAAGCAGGATAGCTTTGAAAATTAAATGTGTAATCTATCATATCCTTAAAAGGAAAAGTGAATTGTACATAGAGATCCATAGTTTCATGTACAATGAACTTTTTTTCTGTTCTACCTTATATATGGAAATATTATTTTTTTCTTTTGGTGTTTTTTAAGTTCATAATTAAGAAAAAAATGGAAAAAAACTCTCATTGAGGGTTTCCTGAAGAATGTGGGTTCTCAGTTGTGTCTCGAAGGATGGGTAAGTTTTGGATAGACAGAGAAGAGGAGGAGGGCATTCCAGATTTGGAAAAAGAAATTAGCAGTGTGTGTGTGTGTGTGTGTGTGTGTGTGCATGTGTGTGTGTGTGTGTGTGTGTGTTAAGGGAGTTGATCAGGGAAACTCCATAATTAACTTGATGAGGTTTCAGGGTGGGACATCTCTTAGTGAAGTGTGGATTTAGCCACTGGTACCACTCTGAGGGGGCAGAAGATATTGCTTAAGTCTCAGTGATTGAGGAAGAATGATTGGCCCCTAGAATCCCTGTGGGGTTGTATGGAAGGATGGGAAGGGGGCTCATGAGGTGTTCTCAGTGAAGAGCCCAAGCTGGCTAGAAAGGAAGGTGCACTGAAAAACAGGGGGGACAAAAGTTTGAGAGATGTATGTAACATCAGACTAAGAAAAGACTAGATTGCTTTCTCCTTGTTGGAAATTTGGTCCCCATTTTCTTTCCCGTTGATCAAAGCCTTCTAGCTCCTCGACATTTCCCTAACCTAGAAGCAGTATTAGGTTGCACTAGTGGTACCTCATGCCTGGAAGGATTTGCTTCCAATTAGTTCTGCTTTTCCTAGGATAGCCTTAGCTAGCTCCTTTATCTTTATCACTCTTACAAGTTCTCTCTTGTTTCCTCAGAGGGTTTCAGACCAGCAGAAACACTCTTTTGAAATCATAAGTTCTGCATTCATATCCCAGCTATTTTTATAATCTCAGGGGTTCTCTGACCATCAGTTTCCTTTTCTGTAATAACAATAACAACAATTATAGCTATAGCATCAATTCAGTGCCGTTTATATGCCAAGTACTGTACTAAGTGCTTTACAATTATTATCTCATTTGATCCCCCTACCTGAGAGGTAGATGCTACTATTATCACCATTTTATAGATGAGGAAACTGAGGACAGTAAAGGAGAGGAAAGGAAAGAAGACAGGAGAGGAGAAGAGAGGAGAGGAGAGACGAAAGTTTAAGTGATGACCAGAATAAATACTCTATAAGATTTAATCCAGGTCTCTAAACCTATAATCTTATAAAAATTTTTTTTCATTGTAAACAGCAATAATCAGCAAAATAAACATTTTAGTATACAGAGAATTTAAAAAGGATTCTATATGAAATTGTGAACTTGTAATACTTCTTAAAATTATCTATTACAATTAATATTTAAGTAACATATTGATGTTTCTTTGTGCCTCCTTTAGAGAATTTTACTTTTTTCTTCATGCTTTCAAAATGTTTTATTGGTGGGGCCAATGGTGAGCACCACTCCTGAAGTCAGGAAGACCTGAGTTCAAATCTGATCTCAGACAGTTAACACTTTTTAGCTATGTGATCCTGGCCAAGTCTTTGTTGCCTCAGCAAATATATATATATATATATATGTTTATTCTTTCTTTTTTTCTATAAACGACCTGCCTTCTCCCCTCTCCTCCTACCTTTCTATGAGCTTTTCTTATTTCTTTTCTTTCTCCCACCTGATTAAGTGGGAAAAACAAAGGTTCTTCTCATCTGGAGACTCACACAGCAATGGGGAATGGGTAAAGACTGGAAAAAAATGGTGGAGTGGGAGTTGGGAGGTCAGAAGTAACAACCTAAGAGAAGAAGGCCTAGAGTTTTATTTTCATATTGTCCAAAATATATTATACTGGAAGACTGGAGAAATTGAGGCTTTTCCTGGGCTAAGCAGTTAGGAATTACATGTGGAACAGCTGGAAGGAGAGAAAGATAGACATAATCACAGACTGGCAGAGACAGAGACACAGAGAAACACAGAGAGACTGACAACAGAGACAGGGACAAAAAGAAATAAGAGACATACATACAGAGATGGGTTAAGATCGACAGAGATGGACACATAGAGAGGCACGGAGGCAGAGAAAGATGGAAACAGAGACAATCAGAGACAGACCAGAGACACAGGTCTTCCCACTTCTTTCTGCTTTCAGTGAGCAGAGCACAGGAACCATTCTATTTGCAATTGTGAGTCTGAGCCCTGGTATTGCCCAGACCTGTGTCTTCATTGGCTTCCTGTATCAATTGGATTGGTAAATCCCATGTAATTTAGAGTCTTGGGGTGAGGTGGAGGATTGAGGGGGGATAAGACATACTGGGGTATTGTCCAAGATCATGTAGCCAGTATGCAACAAAGGTAAGTCTTAAACAGAGGTTCTGTGCTTTCCAAGCCTCTCTATCCACATTCGATACCTATTTGGATTGGACCAGAGGATAGCTGAGGTCCTTTCTTACTCTCAAATTTGTGATTTCCTCTGGCCTTGGGCATTTTTTGTGGTTCAGTCAATTCAGTTGTGAATGATTCTTCATGACCCATTTGAGGTTTTCTTGGCAGAGACACTACAGTGGTTTGCCATTTCTTTCTCCAGCTCATTTTATAGATGAGGAAACTGAGGCAAACAGAGTTAAGTGACTAGCCCCAAATCACACAATTACTAAGTGTCTGAGGTTGGATTTGAACCCATGAACCCATGAACCAACTCTAGGACTGGAGCTCTATTCACTGAGCCTTGAGTACAATAAGACTTCACAGATGTTTGTTGAATTGAATTGAATGATGAAGGAATCTGTTCTGTTTTGTTTTTTCCTCCCTTTTAATAAAGTGGAAAAATGAGTGGATTTGCAGTCAAAAGCCCTGGGTCTAAATCCTATCTCTCACACCAACCTTGGGTCTACATTTCTTTTCTGGGTCATGTTTCCATAAAATATCCATTAAACAGGATTGGATAAGATGGTCTTTAAGGACCCTCCTAGCTCCAACTCCTATCCTTGTTCATATTTCTAAAATAGGCTTCTACTACAACTTGAGAGCTGTGTGTTTGCAAGTGGGGAGGTACTAATGGTCTCCCAAAATATCATATGCACATTTTTATGGGTTTCCTAGCTGGGGGGATTATGAACTAAGAATGTGAGAAAATTCCCCAGAAAACATCTGGGTCCTTCATGTCCAGATACCTTCTTCTATGAAGATTATATTTGTTTGTTTGCTTCTATTTCTAACTCAAGGCTAATTTCTTCAAAGCAGATTCCTCACTGAGCAGCTTTGGAATTTTGTTTGTTTGTTTGTTTTGTTTTGTTTTTTTAACTGGGGCAATTGGGGTTAAGTGACTTGCCCAGGGTCACACAGCTAGGACATGTTAAGTGTCTGAGACCAGATTTGAACTCAGGTCCTCCTGACTTCAGGGATGGTGCTCTATCCACTGTGCCACCCAACTGCCCCAGAATTTGCTGTTAATTCCATCCCTGGTCCTCCCTAATTCACCTGCTCTGAAAATTTATCCCAGCCATTTTTGGGGGAAATCTTGCCTTTGGCTTCATTAGCTTATTCAGTGTTTCCAGCTGCCCTTCTCTTTGCCCTGAAGCTTCCAGAACCTGGATTTCTTCCTTTACTTTCCTTACCCCTCAGCCTTCAGAAGTCATCTTTTATCCTCCTGATGCTAGATGTCCAATGCCTAAAGCCCATCCCTTGAGCAGGGGTTCCTGGGAGAAAGGGAAGGGAGAGATTGGAAGCGAACAGTTCATTCCCCCTCATTCTCAGATCACGTGGCTGGATTTCAACACCCACCCTCTCCCCAGATGCCTCCTTAGGAAGGGGTATCATGGGAACACTCACTGTTCATCTCTGCTCTGCTTCTCGCTCACCTTTTTCTAATGCTAAGGAGTCTGTAGCAAAGAAAAAGTCTGTCCTTTCTAAGACCTCCAATTCCTCTACCTCTTTTCCTCCCTCTCTTTCTTCCCTTCTGTTCTTCCTTTTCTTCCTTGCTCATCCGCCTCAAATTCTTTTACTTTTCTCTTCTCCTCCCAGCCTTCTTTTCCCTTTCTCTCCTCTTTTTCCTTCCTTCCACTTCCTCCTTCATGTGTTTTCTCCTTCCTCTTGCTTTTCTTTTTCCCTTCCTCCTTTCTCTTTCCCCCATCTTTCTTTTCCCTTCTTCATCTTCTTATACTTCACCTTCCCTTTTATCCTCTTATCTTCCTCCTCCCCTACATTCTCTTTTCCTTTTTTCTTTCTTTGTCTCCTTTCCCCTTCCTTTCTTCTGAAATCCTCTTTCACTTCCTAACTCCTTCCTTCTCCTTTTCTCTTCTTCTTTCTTTTTCTTCCTCCTTCTTCATACCCCATCTTCTACCTCTCTCAAT
Source organism: Myrmecobius fasciatus (assembly GCA_023553655.1). Taxonomy (NCBI): domain Eukaryota; kingdom Metazoa; phylum Chordata; class Mammalia; order Dasyuromorphia; family Myrmecobiidae; genus Myrmecobius; species Myrmecobius fasciatus. The sequence continues at coordinate 84,145 of JAJPUD010001251.1, read as the reverse complement.
TCTTTTCATCTTTCTCTCCTTGCTCATTCTCTCCTTTTCTTTCTTATTCTACTTTTTTCTTCACTCTCTTCTTTTTCTTCTCTAACTTTCCTTCCTCCATCTTGCCTTTCCTTCTTGTCCTCTGTTTCTCTTCCCTTCCCTTCCTTTTTCTATGTTAGAAACAGGACTTGAACCCAGATCTTCTTGATTCTGAGGCTGCTCTATGTATTATATCATGGAACCTTTCTCTCCATGACTATGCTAGTTAAATGGCTCATTTTTTTCCTCTTAAGACATCAGATTCCCAACTTTGATAAATAAATGTCTTTGGAGTTTGTACTCTGCCTTGAGAATTTGACATCTCTCCAGGATTGATTTGTTCCTGTCTCTCCCCTTTCCTTTCCACACATGGGCCTTGCCCAGAAATGTCTATCTACCCAACTATCTCCTCTCATTTTTTCTTCTTCTTCTTTATATCAAAGTGAGATGACTGGAGAGAGGGGCAGGAACCCAGTGAGCTTAGGATCAGAAATGGGAAGCTCTTTCTTAGCTTTGGTAGCACTTAGGTACCCCATCAGTTCAATTCCTGGAGGCCAAACCATGTCTTGGCCATGGGAGAGGGGGCTTTTTTGAGGGTAGACTGGGGTCCCTCCTTTCTCTGTTAGTCCTAATAGGGCATGAATCTGCTCACAAGGTAAGTGTAGTTTACAAGAGTTATTGCTTAGCAACAAAATGTGCGCTCACACTGTCCTAGGTCCTTGGGGATGAGGCCATTCTTCTAAGTACTGGAGGGAGGGTTGCTTTGGCCTGTGTCTTTCAGATCCCTTCTGAATGCATAGCTTCTGGTAGAAGGTTCAGTGGCAAAGGGTCAATTTCCTTAAAGAGAAAGGGACTAGATTAACTAAAATGATAGGGAACACAAGAGGATGCTACCCATATGTTCTCCCCATGTTTGAGACCATCTGGTTTGGGCAGTGAGTGAAGTTAGACTGAGTTCAGTCACAATTCCTCTTAGACTTTCTTTAGTTATTTGTAAATAATAGTAATAATTAATAGATAATATTTATATAGTGCTTGCTACGTTCTAGGTACCGTGCTAAGCATTTTACAAATAGGATCTTATTTGATTCCCACAACAGCCTTGGGAAGTAGGTACTATTATTATTCACATTTTACAGATGAGAAGACTGAGGTAAACAGAGATTAAGCGATTGGTCCAGAATCATACAGCTATTACTTGTCTGAGACTACACCTGAAGTCAGGTCTTCCTGACTCCAGCACCAGCAATTTTTCCATTTCTCCATCTAGTTGTCCTTCCTCCTATTGGTACATGACACTCAAGTCCCATTTGGACTGTTAATTGGCCTCTGGTCATGGACCAAGAATGTGCTGACCCCTTTTCTTTGGCTATGGGAAGATTCCTTGATAGCTCCTGACACAAGCAACAGAAATTAGTTGTCTCTGTATTCCTACTTATATCCTATGGGAGACTGGAGAAAGAGAGGACACTGTTCTTGATCTCAAGACACCCTCATTTTAGTTGGAGAAATAAGAATCAACACAGATGAAAAGAAAAAAGTAATTAGAATATGTGGTATAGACAGTAAAAGTAGCATCTCAGGTTGTGGGTGAGTATGCAATGGGTGGGTAAGTGGGGCCAGAGATGACCTTATAGAATAGGCATTCTTATTTTTTTGGACCCCTCTGGCAATATTGTGAAGTCTGTGGACTCCTCATAGTATGGGTTTTTTGTTTGTTTTGCTTTTTTTTTTTTTTTTTTTTTTTTTTGCTGAGGCAATTGGGGTTAAGTGACTTGCCCAGGGTCACACAGCTAGGGAATGTTAAGTGTCTGAGATCAGATTTGAACTCAGGTCCTACTGACTTCAGGAAGGGTGCTCTATCCACTGCACCACCTCGCTGCCCCTTCATATTATGTTTTTAATCATTGGAGGAAATGCTAAATTTTAGTTATATGTTAGTAAAAATAGGTGTAATTTTCCCCTCCATCTGAGCAAAGGCTTTTTGAAATTTCTATGTAGATTCCAGGTTAAGAACTCTTTTTCTAGAGGACTTGAGTCAGACTCTGAAAGATGGAGAGGATTTGGATAGGCAGAAAGAAGATGGGATTAATGTCAGGTTGTATTGCCAGCTTGTACTGAGTTCTCAGACACTGGGAGTATTTGAAGAGACTGGCTGACCATCTTTAGGGGGGTGGGAGTTGGAGTAGAGGACCTTTCTGGTCTCTCTCAGTTCAGAGTCTAGCATTTCCTACCCATGGGAAAACTATAATCTGTCCTTATTCACTCCAGAGAATTCTCCTCTCTTTAGTATATTTGTCTGAGTTCACTTTCCCAGAATCTCCCATCACTGACTCATAATTGAGATGATCCTAATCCTGACCTGGGGTCTTTCTTTTCCAAAGAGATATTCCAAGTCCTGGGGACAGTCTCAGAAAGTACTCCCTGAAACCTTCACACACTCTCCCACCTCTGTTTCCTTCCTGGTGAAATATCATCGAACAGCCAGCTCTCCACGAGACCTCATCAGCTAAAAATATCCCAGCTCCCTATGTCTGCCCTCCCCTCCCGAAGCTGGAACAGGGAATGTAGGGCAGGCTGGCACAGGCTGATCCGAGAGTGTCTGTCCCTCCAGAGGCCCTTTCTCTCCTTCATCCGTGATGAAGGTCCATCTCTCACTCCACGTCCTCCAAGTCTTCTCCTGCTCCCGTGGATTTCATCTTCCTCTCCACTCTTAGAGCACCACCTGGATACAACATACAAACTCAAGCTTGTTTATCTATTCCCTTTTCTCATTTTCTAATAATTTCATCTCTCTGTCATTTCCCCAACTAGGCTGCCTGTCAGTTTTGTGGGGGTGTCTGTCAGCACGGTAGGGTGTGGAGGCAGGTGAGGGAGGAGGCAGTGCCTTGTGCTCCATGTGGGAGATCCCCCAGAACACACTCATAGTGCACAGAAAAATTGAGTGGAAGTTATTTGCACCAGGATTTCTGGGAGCTAGTAGTGGGAAGCGTCTGGTGTACCTCAGATCTCATCGGACTAAGTGTATCAGACTTTCAGAGTGATGAAGATGGGAGATGTAGGCTGGGAGGAGCATTGCAGCTGGCTGTTATCAGTGTTGGGGACTGGCTATCTGTCCCCTTTTATCACTGAGGTAGGTGGGAAAGTTCATGGATGTCTGTATTAGTCTGAGATCAAGGATGGCGTTGCTTTAAAGTCTGTTTTTTGACTCCACAAGAATGGGAGTAATCACAAGATTGAATTTTATACTAAGCCTAGAGCTGTGGATTTGAATTATAGTGATGGAGTTTGCTCCCAATCACCCTTCTTTGGAGAAAGGTGCCTAATGACAAATATCAGGGTCCCACATCGATTGATTATCAGGATCTTATAACCATTGAGATTTGCTTGAGAGAGAGTAGGGAAAGATGCTGTCATGGACCTTAAGGCCTATAATTATTATTGCCCAGTCCTTTTAGGGCATCTGTGACAAAAATCCTTAATTTATAATATAAAACAGTCTTGCCAAAAATAAATATGTCCCTAAGAACATGTTGAATGTAGGACACACACATACACACCTACAAACATAGATAAAAGTCTAAATAACCAGATTCCCCAGAATGACACTTTTCAAATCACATGAGGCTCTTCTCATGGCCAATAGTTAGCTTTATACTATTACTTGGTGATTATTTAAAGAATATGAAACCAGAATATTAAACCATGTGCTCTCCTTGTTTCATATGATGCTATCAGCATCCTCTGAGTGGGAGAAGGCTGTCCTAGAAAGCATGGTATAACAACACAAACATTATCTCTTTTTCCCCCCAGTTTTTGTTAGGGTCACTGGCTGTAACTGCTGCCTTTCTGTTCCTTCAGCTCAAATTCTGTGTCTCTATGGTTATGTTAACAGTAACATTATGAAGCAACAGTACCACTATGTTCTCATGTCTCCTCCAAGAGTCACTTCATCCCAGGCCCTAGACAGACATAATGGGGCACCCAGAAATAATTCATCATGGAGACCAGTGCATCCCACTTTGCCTTGGGGGCTGTCCTCTCATAGATCACACTATGCTTCTCCATACCCAGTCTTTAGTGCATTTCTCCTTGAAAAAGATCTAGATGCTAAAGAAGAAAAAAAAACAACAAATTTGAAGGGTGGAGTTACAATCTTGAGAGCATCCTCTCTAATTCACAGTGAATTTAAAAACCTAGAACATCTCTAAGCCAGTTGGCAGCTGAATCACTGCCACTTTTGTTGAGTGTTACTTCTCACTGGTGTGACTGCTCTTACCTCAGGGCTTCTGCCCAGAGGTGACATGGATTCCAACCACAGTCTAATCTCAGACCGACCAGACCTATCCTATCTTGCCTTCAGCTCACCTCTGATTTGTTCCCTGACTATCAGTGTCTCATGCCATTTCCATTTGATCCAGGTCAAAGTTTAACTCTTTCCACATGGTTTTAGTTTGATGAGCAAAGTCACCTTGAAATACAGAGCCATGATTCTTCACATGGGACATCCTCAGGGATATGTACTTGAATATTGGAATAAAGAGTTCTGCCTACAGATTCACTTTAACTGGTTTTTATCCCATCCCTTTTTGGTTTTTTTTCTCTCTTATAGTAGGCCTCTAATTAATTAAGAGTCAACTATGTGCAAATAATTGACTTTGCAACTATTTTCCAATTCTGTCCTTTCCTTTCCCACCTCCACATAAGGGAGTCAATGTGTTATTTTTCTCAGAGCATCAAAATCCACAAAGCTAAAAAGGAAGCTGGAAACTGGGGAATAGACTTCTTTCCTCCTAACTTCAAACATTATCTTGGCTGCATAATATTTATGGAAGACTATTTACATATTACAGAGAGCATATGATATATACTAGCTCCTATATTTTTTCCTTGAGTCTATTCCCCTCCCAGTTTACTAGATACTAGAAGCAACTTTTAATTGAGTATATTCTTGAAGATATATTCTTCCTAGCCATCCAGAATCAGCAGGAAAAAGCAAAATAGGCAAAGATTTAGGGGGCACATATTACATACCTCTCAGATTGGCTAAGATGAGAGGAAAAGAATGATGAATGTTGGAGGGGATGTGAGAAAATTGGACACATACATTGTTAGTGTAATTGTGGACTGATTTAATCATTCTGGAGAGCAATTTGTAACTATGACCAAAGGGCTATCAAACTGTGCATACCCTCTGACCCAGCAGTATTTCTATTGGGCCTACATCCCAAAGAAATCATAAAGGAGGGAAAGGGACCCACATGTGCAAGGATGTTTGTGGCAGCCCTTTTTGTAGTGGCTAGAAACTGGAAACTGAATGGATGCCCATCAATTGGAGAGTGGCTGAATAAATTATGGTATATGAATGTCATGGAATATTATTGCTCTGTAAGAAATGACCAGCAGGATGATTTCAGAGAGGCCTGGAGAGACTTGCATGAACTGATGCTGAGTGTGAGCAGAACCAGGAGATCATTGTATACAGCAACAAGATTATACAACAATCAATTCTGATGAACATGACTTTTCCCAACAATGACTGATGACAATTTCAATGATCTTGTGATGAAGAGAGCCATCTACACCCAGAGAGAGGACTATGGGAACTGAATGTGGATCACAAACATAGTATTTTCACTCTTTTTGTTGTTATTTGCTTGCGTTTTCTTTCTCATTTTTTCCTTTTTGATCTGGTTTTTCTTGTGCAACATATTGTGGAAATATGTATAGAAGAGTTGCACATGTTTCATATCTTGGATTACTTGCCATCTAGAGGAGGGGATAAGGGGAGGGAGGGAAAAATTTGGACACAAGGTTTTGCAAGGGTGAATGTTGAAAATTATCCATGCATCTATTTTGAAAATAAAAACAAATAAATAAACAAATAAATAAAATAAACAAATATATAAAATAAAAGATTTAGGGGGTACATCTCAGGGTCACAGTAATCTCATCATATTCAAGTCTAGGGGGACATAGTCACTATAGAATCAGACAGAGGCTAGTGAGTTGGAAGATCAGGGATTTCTACCCCTGAGTGATGGGGAAAGGGATTACCTTTTTAAATGTTAATTTCTGAAAAGTTCTGCTGGTGCAGGGGCTATGAGAAGATAGCCAGATCTAGTCCTTCTTGTTCAAGGGCTCCTAGAGGATAGAATGACAGCCAGTCCTCCATTTGTATATCATTTTGGACAGTCATAAGATGCAATGTCAATCAGTCTGGCAGCCTCTAACTCTCCTGGATAAGCTGTTGTTGTTGCTTAAACAGGACCAATGACATCACAATGGCGATGTCTTGACTTGCATATAAATTGGGTGTGAGTGGGACAGAGCTGCTCAAAGTCATCAGACTCTCCAGCATCATCAAAAGTCCAGTAGTAAGACAAAGATCAAGATGGCAGTCGATGGCCTGGGATGCAAAGGATGGCCTTGACCTTTCTGAATTAAGGTCTTTCCCAGATCTTGGTTTGTTTGATCCCTGGATAAGCAGTGACTGTGGGAACTACGGTGCATGCTGGAGTACAGGTATAAATCCAAGGGGAGGAACATAACTCACAAAAAATGGTGTGTTCTGTGTAGACAAGTGGATAAATGGATTATTTCAACAAAATTCCATGGGGGTGGGGTGGGGAAAGTAGGGCAGCCAAGTTATATCAATGCTAACAAAATAGCACTGTAGTTATCAGAGCATAAGGGCTGAGTGCCCATCACACTGAAAGTGACCATGTCACAAAAAGACCTTTCTTAAGGAGACAGTGCCCAGTTGCCTCAAGAAGACAACATTTTATAAGAGAGGCAGGCATAAATCCTATACTCAAAGTTATAAGGAGAGCTAACAAGTTCTACTCTTCACTTTGGGTCTGACCATCCAATCAATGCTACCTCCTTTAAACTGTACAAATGAACAGCTCTCAAAAAATAAGGACCTTTTCCAGCCCCATTTTAGGCCTTGTCTTTCCTCATTAGATTATAAAATCGCAGAGGGCAGGGACTGACTTTTTTATTGTTCTTGTTGTTTTGTATCCCTTGGGTTTAGCACAGTACTCTGCATATATAATAAGTGGGTGCTTAATTAATATTTATTGATTGGCTTTTAATGAAGTTACAGGACCAAAAAAGAATAGTTATTAATGGTTTGATGTCAGTTTGGAGAGAAATAATGATCACAATTGGCATTTATTTAGTACTTTTCAAGTGTCAAACAACCCTGGGAGGTAAGTGATATGATTATCCCCATTTAACAGATGATAAATCAGAGGAAGACAAAGGTGAAATGACTTACTTAAGTAGTAAGTGTGTGAAGATGGATTTGAATTTGTTTTCCTAAATTTGGATCCATTGCTCTATCCATAGCAAACCTGCCTTTCATTGATCAGTGGAATGCCCCAGGTGCTATATACTTAATTTTTGTTTTTTATCAATGATTTGGCTAAATTTACAGATGACATGGTTATCATGCTTATAATTGTGTACTTGCTGTCTCTGTCTGTTGAACGTAATCTGCTAGAGGACGGAACTTATTTCAGCTTTATCTTTGCATCACCAGAACTGAGCAATAATATCTAGCATACAGTAGCACTTAATAAATGCTTATTGATAGTTGATTGATCTTACCTAAAGATAAACACAATGACTAGTGCATGTAGCTAACCTACTGGATGGAAGTGTCAGTATTCAGAAGGATTTTGACTGGTCAAACCGAGTGGCAGAAATTAAATTGGCATAAATATAAAGTCTTATACTTGGGTTAAACATCAAATTTACAAGTATAATATGTGTAAGCATAACTACATAGCATTTGATATGAAAAGATGCAGATGGTATTAAAGAAATACTCCTAGCCCTTCAGTGTCCCCTAAAACACTGAAGGGAGAATAATTGTTGCCTTCTGGGGACCCACAGTGGGAGAGTTGGAAGGGCCGTTTGAGAGCCTTTGCTACAATTATATTAATATTACAATATTATAATTATATTAATACAAGGCCCAAAGCATCAGGCCATAGCTGCACAAGGTAGATTAGGTGACCTCTGAGATTCTTTGTGAGATTTTAACTTAGGTAACATAGGGGAGAGACAGTGAAAAGGAAATTCATTGGTAAGATTCAATTAATTCAGTGATTCAAATTTGGTCTCAGACTAGCTGTGTTGACCTTGGACAAATCACTTAAGCTGTATGCCTTAGCTTCATCATTTATAAAAGGGAGATAATAATAGCACCCATCTCCCAGGATTTTTATGAAAACTAAACAAGGTAATACTTAGGAAGTGCTTTCCAAACCTTAATGCAGTATATAAGTGCTAGCTATTATTTTCATTATTCCTGGCTGGGGATACTTTAGGATCATAGATATAGACCTGGAAGGGAATTTAGAGTCCATTTCCTTCATTTTACAGGTGAGGAAACTGAGGCAGGAGGCGGTCTTAAATATCTGAGACAGGATTTGAGCAAGCTCTGCAAGACTGGAAGAATTAGAATTGGAACTTCAAAGAAGGACAGAGTTTTGACTGTTGTTGATGGAGGTGAGTAGGGAGAGGGAAGACATTTCAAGAGCAAAGCACGAAGGGCACTAGACGTGTTTGGGGCAACGGGAGTGACCTAGACTGGCTGGAGAGCAATGTTCAAGACGAAGAGCAATATCCTTGATCCGGGTTTGTGATGTGTCTATCTTTGTCTTGTGCTGAAGCTTGAGAGAACGCCTTGCACATGATAAGAGCTTAATTGCCTCATGAACACAATCGAATGGAAGATTGGAAAGAAGAATAGTTCATAGCCAGATTTGGAAGGGAGAGGAAGGGAATAAACATGTGTTAAGCACCTACTATGTTATGAATGCTTTCTAAACATTATCTTATTTAAATGGCCTTAGAATGGTGGGTTTGGATTTTTTCCTGGTTTTTGGGCACACTGTTGAAGGGGTGGGCTGTGCAAGGGAATATTACCTTCCTGTGGTTCTTGGATCCGAGGACTGGTTCTTTCTCCTCCTATGTGCCTTTGGAGAAAATAAGTTAACTTTCTTATCTGTAAAATGGGATGATAATGTAGTTTTTTCCCCTTTAAATGGACACTAGCCAACAGCTGAACTTTCCCCATGCCTTTCCCCTCCACACGTGGATTGGTGGAGAATACACCTGGTCTTTCTACGTGTTTAGAAGGTTTATGGGTATCATTTCACTTTGATTTTTATCTCTGACGCTGTGGGACATTTCATCACATGCACCACCTCTTTGCCCCCACCCCATTTGAATCTCTCAGTTTCTCTTTTTGTAAAGTGGGGATGATCTCATTTGACCTTCTTCAAGTTGTCGAGAGGTTGAAGGGGGACACTTCCCTCCTTAACCCTCCACCCCAGGGAATGGATCTGCCACCAGGAAGGTCATTCACAAAGCAAAGTTCCTTGTACATTTCCTGTTGCCCCTTTGGGGGGCTTTGCAACCTTACAGACTTGTAGGATATATCAAAGCAGCTTAGAACTCTTTTAGGTTGTCTTGTAAAAAAGGATTATATATTCTAGATTATATATCTGTCTAGAGACAAATGTCTGGAAGCGTCTCCAAAGTTTTGGGGATTCTCCCTATTTCATAATTAGGTAGAAATCTGTAAGGTCCAGCTCTTGTTTCCTCATCACGTTTCTTTTGAGATCACTCGACCTTGGATGTTCACCCCTGACTTCTGGTACTGGGGGGGAAGGAAATACAGCTCTTTTCAGCCTTGACAGACCTCGATTGATGAAACAACATGAAAAAGGCTGGGGAAAGTTGTAAATTTGTCCTTAATAGAAATGTGGGGAGAGGGCACCAGAGGAGCTATTATCCTGGTGGCACATCTACGGCTGAGCTGGGGGTGGTGATGAATCAAGTTACAGCAATTTTCCAACATCTGGCTCCGAGTTTCTTTCCCTGCCAAAGGGAATAGAGTGAAATACTGTGAACAAGGGGCTCCAGGTGGGAGCCCTGATGTCATGGGGGAGCTGTGGCTTCCCTGAAAGAAGGAAAGTGCAAGCAGTTTTTTATCCCAGTGAGGAAACTTCCAAGGTCAGGACTCATGCTAGGGGCTTCTACTTTTCTCCTGATCTTGGAGGTTCTCTCATGGCTGAATTACCTCTTCCTCCCAAGATTGGTGACTCCATTGGGAACAGGGATTGTATTTCCTCCTTTAGACGAGGGCCTTCCAGAGTTCAGGAGCTATGCAATTCTCCAGTAATGAAGGATTTTCCCAGGGCAGCTCCCTGTCCCCCTCTCAGCCCAAGGGCTCTGTGAGGACAGGGATTGTGTCTCTCCTTTTTGACTACTGATCCACTGAGGAAGGCAGGGTTGTGACTTTCTCTTAGGCTCTCCAGGTGTATCCTGAAAAGATTGGCCAGCACAGAGTTGGAATATGGCAAGACCCCTCTGGGTCCCTCTCTCAGGTGACCTGAAGATTTGTGGGGTGCTATGGAGCACACGGGGAGGATTCTTGGTTATTTCTGAAGAAGTGAAGTCACACAATGATAATGGAAGCACTGGGCCTGGGACTGAAGCCCCCTCCCACCCACTCCTGGGGTCCTCCCATTGGATCATGCTGCCATGCTGGGTACCTGGTTTTCCCAGGCAACCTGTAAGCAGGCCCTCCGTGCCTCCTCCTTTTCCAAACCCCATGGGTGCTGTTTTCTGCAGCTTCCTTGAACAGAAGCCCCCTTTGATTATGGAACCATTTGGAGCCTGCTCATCTCTTGGCCCTAAGCCAATCCCCTTCCTTCTGTTGACAGCTGAGCTGGGGTTTGGTATGTGCTGGCTTGGGTTCTATGTTCTCTCCCACCCCTCGGTGCTGCCAAGAGCATGGAGAGACGGCTGCCAGCAGAGATGTGTGAAACCAGTCATTGGGAATGGTGGGGGAGGCTCTGGAGTCCCAGGATATGCTGGGGAAAGCCAGCTGTGCACCAGCCAGCACTGACCACTGGCCGGACTCCACCTGCAGGCTCCCTGCCCTGCCTCTGCCCCATCTTGGAGAGAGAGAGTCTTACTTCAGGCTTCCTCTCTCAACTCAGAGGATCAGCTTAAGGATTCACGCTGGAGGTTGGCTTCCTCTCCCATGATTATCTGCCTTCCCACCCCATTCCCTAAGTTCCTGCAGATAAATATCCCTAGGGATAAGAATAGTAAGATAGGAGCTGTGCTGTCATTCCATGGTTTCGATTCCCTCTCTTTGCTTCCCCAGAGCACTTTGTCCACCTGGGGCAAGCTTCACAAAATGTAACTGGGAGAAACAGGGCAAAAACTATCCTCCAATCAATTTTTCAATACAAATTCAGTTTAAGGTAGGGCAGAGAGAGAAAGAGAGAGAGGGAGAGGGAGAGAGAGACACACACACACACACAGACAGAGACAGAGAGACAGAGAGGAGAGAGAAAGGAGGAGAGAGAGAGGAGAGAGAAAGGAGGAGAGAGGAGAGAGAGAGGAGGAGAGAGAGAGAAACACAGAGAGAGAGAGAGAGACAGAGACAGAGACAGAGACAGAGACAGAGACACAGAGAGAGACAGACACACACACACAGAAAGAGAGACAGGCAGACAGACAGAGACAGAGAGGGATAGAAAGACAAACAGACAGACACTCCAGGAGACAAATGGCTGCTCAAGTCATTTGAAAGCTTTCTGTTCTTGCTAACTAGGTAGAAAGCTAACTTTCTCTCTGGTCTAAAGCTCAGTAGTTTCTGTGCTCCTAAAGAAGCCAGTGGTCAGTATCCTCTAAATTTCATTGTTCTTTGGGAAAGTCCAGGTCACCCCACCCTAGTTATGACATTTTTGCTGCCTACTTGTAGTCCACGTGTGTGGTCACTCTATTCAGCCTCCCCTAATAGTTGGTATTCAAGAGCTTTGATAGTCAAATATACCTTTTCTGGTAGCCAGCCTTTTGCCAGTAAACTTCCTGGCACTCAGCTCAAAGGATCCTGGGAGGATCATTTTCACCACTGCATCTATCTCCCAAGGTTTTCCAGATGTTAATTTGTGCTTTGTTGTTTGGACTTTGAGGACCCAAAGTCTCAAACTGTTTGAGGACCTTTATACTTCAGTGAGATATTGAAACAGGATGTTTGTGAAGGAATAATAATGATAAATAATAATGCTTTACATGTTGTAGGATCTAGTATTTCACTCATAAAGATCCTCACAATAGCCCTCTGGTTTGCAGGACAACTATTACTAGCTCCTATGTACAGATGAGGAAATGAGTTATATCAAGATGAAGAGGCTCGTCCGAGCTCATACAATGACTGAGTGACAGAATTGGGACTAGAATGCATGGCTCCTAACTCCCAGCCCGTGGATCCTTCCATTATAATTATTGAGACTCTCCTGTCCATCCCCATGTTGATTAGGGATAGAAGTTTAAGGGTTCTAGATGGGAAGCATTTCTGGATATAGTTTGAGAATGGAGCAGGGAAGGAGAGGCAGAAGATGCAATTTCCGGCCTTCTCCATTTCTATATTTCCATAGCTGGTACAATTACTAGAATATCGATTAGCTTGATCTTTCCATCAGTGATTGAGAGATGGGAATACAGGGTATCTTCCAATACAGGTGAAGTCAATAATGACCAGAGCAAAGATCTTAATAATTTAAATCTTGGAACACTGAAGTACCAGGATAGTAGGCCTAGAGCTAGAAAGGCACCTTAGAAATCATCCAGTTGAACCCTTTCATTTTACAAGTAAGGAAACTGAGGTCTAAAGGGATGAGGTGGCTTGCCTCAAGTCACACAGGTAATAAGTAACTTAGTCATGTTTAAACTCAAGCCTTCTGACACCAGATCTGATGTTTTGAGAGAGAGAAAGTGGCTTGGCAGGTGCTTAGAATGAAGATCTGAGTTCAGATCCAGACACTTACTTGGTTCTTGGACAAGTTTTCTTATTTGTACAATGGGCCAGTTAAGTAGAGCCATATTGCATAGATCTGGAGTCTGATCTGGAGCCAGGAAGATTCATTTTCATGAGTTTAAATCTGGCTTCAGACACTTATTAGCTATGTGACTATGGGCAAGTTACTTCACCCTTTTGCCTAAGTTTTCTCATTTGTAAAATGAACTGAAGAAGGAAATGACAAATAATTTCTTTGCCAAGAAGACCCCAAATGAGGTTGCAAAGAGTCAAATAAAATAAAATGGGGATAATAGTACCCACAACCCAGTGAGGACCATATGAGATAATATTTATAAGGCATTTAGCACTTAGTACTCAGCAAAGAGAAATAAAAAGTACTTAGTGTAGTGTCTGGCACATAGTAGGTGCTATTATATATGATTATATCATTGTTATTATTATATAGTATATTTGTATGTAGTTGTTATGTTATTATTATCATTAGTACTTAGCTCAGTGCCTGACATAGGAAGTGTTTAATTAATGTTTATCGGTTGGCCAACCTGCTTTACAGGGTGGATGTAGGAAAACAATTTGAAAAACTTAAAATTTTATGAGGATGAATTGTCATTATTAACACATGGTGGGAGAGATGGGGTGTATATATGTGTGGAATATACAAAGTATATTCCACAAGGTAGTGGGATAGAACATCTCAAAGGATTGAGATGTTCACACTCCATGCCATATTGGAGGTAGGAGTGGTTGCTTGGGTGCTGCTGACTCTCAGGGCTGCCTGATGTGGGGTCTCCAGGGGCTAGGTGGTCATACTTCCACCATTGGGATGAGAGCTGCTTGGGAACTTGAGGTTCTCTCCCTGGCAGAATAACTCCAGTTGTTGGGCAGTTTGTTGATGATACCCCTCTTTAGGAGAGAGTAGAGTCTTCTCACATTTTTCTTGTCCCTTGACCCTCCCTCAATTTGGTGCTCTAAAATCTAGCAATACTAACTTCTTCTTGTCCCTTGCAATCTCCTGATCAAATGCATTCACATTGATTGTCCTCATCTCCACCTCTTCCTTTCCCTGGCTTTCTTCAGGTCCCCCCTAAAACTCACCTTTTACAAGAAGTCATTCCAAATCCCCCTTAATGCTGGTGCCTTTCTTATGTTGATTATCTCCAATTTATCTGACTGTATCTTTTTTTTTTAGAATGTTCAATAGGTTTTATTCATTCTCAACCCATTTGGCATTAAATTAATTGGAGTAGGGTACAAGAAGGGAGATAAGGAAAGGAATAGGAGAGAAAGAAAAGGATGGAGGGGGACATAAAATTCTGATTATCTCTTAAGATATTTCAGATAATTGGGAAATATTGTCAAAATATGGAAACATAGTCGTTGGATTTTGTTCTGTATTCAAATCAAAGTCTCTCGCATTCTGTGTACAAGAAATAAAATGCAGAAGAATTAATTTGTGGTCACCTCCTTCCTATTCTGACTGTATCTTGTTTGGATGTGGCTGTTGACATGTTATTTTCCCCATTAGAATGGTTGTTCCTTGAGGATAGAGACTGCCTTTGACCTTTCTTTGTCTCCTCAGTGCTTAGCTGGCACATATTAGGCATTCAATAAATGCTTGTTGACTGCCTGGTGATGAAGTTTCCATGATCAATTATTCCCTTTGGATTTGGGAAGGTGGTTCTGTTTGTAAAGAGGCTTGGGAGGGATGGAGCAGGACAGTCTGATCCTTGGTAAAGGATGGAAGGGATGCTGTGACTCGAGTAGGTAGGTCCCTCCTTAGGGGGTCAGACAATGGGGCAAATGTCTTAGACTGCTCTGAGGTTGCCCTTCTGACCAGGCAGGCCATGCTGTAAGGAATGCCACTAAGGCTGAGGTAGATTGGAGGTAGGATGCATAGAGTGTTGTTGGTCTGGGTCTTAGGAAGATCTGAGTTTGATTTCTCCCTCAACTAATTGACTTCAGGGAGGAAATTCAAACTCAGAGGCTAAATTTCTTTTTCTGTAAAATGGGGATAATAAAGCCATGCCTTTCAGGAAGGTTTCGAGGATCTAATGAAATAGTATCCTTAATGGTCTACATAAGTAAATGTCAACTATTGAGTCAAAATCCAAGTTTGCTAATATTTAAATTAGGGAATGATTTTTTATGGAGAAAAAATATCATGTTAAGTGGAAAAAGAGCTAGGCCTGGAATAAAGAGACATCAAGATTTGGATTTTGTCTCTGACACTTACTGTGTGGCCGTGTCTTGGCTTTTCTGAGACTTAATATCCTCATCTATAAAATGGAGATGACAATCCCTGTAGTATTTACTTTAGAGAATTATTGTGGGACCCACATGAAAAAATACAGAGAAAATGTTTTGCAAATCTTAAAGCACTATATGAATGTCAGTAATTATTATTATTCATTTTTGTGGAAGAATTTTTCAATTTACACAAGACGTCTCTGAAACAATTCATTCAGATAATTGGACCTGGATTCAAATTCTGCCTTGGCTCCTTACTACCTCTGAGGCAAAAAAAATTAAGGGAGTTGGACTAAGGTTCTTCTGGATCCTAAATAAAGGATAGGGGCTACTCATGTGTACTGGGAATAAGACAATGAACATTTAGAAAAAAAGAAAAAAAACAATTCACGCAATGATTCAGGAACATAACTTTTCGTAAAGCAGGACACACCTGTCACAGAGTCAGTTTTCTCCTTCCCTTCCCTTCCCTCTTCTTCTCAAACAAGAGGTTGTGTTGACAATGATCAAATATGGTGGGGGAAGGTTGTGTAGATCAGTGATCCCTGCTCAGATGTCTCCAACCATTGAGCTTGAAATTGAGCTCTGGTCACAGATTGACTTCTAATCCTAGACATATACTGATTGACTTCTAACTCCTGCCAAAGGTGATCCTTTTATAGGCTAATGGAAAGAGCGCTCAATTTGAAATCAGAAGATCTGGATCCAAATTCTGTCCCTTGAGTTAAAATTACAAGTGAGGTTCTAATCCTGGCCGCAGACTGTACCCAAATGGGCATGTGAATAGTTCAGTCGTTCAGTGAAATCCATCATCATATCTAGAGCTCAAACTCAGAATATCTATCATCTATCTATCAAATTATCTATCTATCTAATTATCTATCTATCCATTTATTTATACACAGACATATATACACACATATATATAGAACTCTTCCTCCCTCTTCCCTCTCTCTTTCCCTCTCCTCCTTTCCCTCTCCTTTTTTCCCTTTCTCTCTCTCTCTTCCTCTTCCTTACTCCCTCTCTATGTCTTTCCCCATCCCCCTGTCTTTCTGTCTCTGTTGCTGTCTGTCTGTCTGTCTGTCTCTTTCCTCTCTCTGTCTTTCTCTGTGTCTCTGTGTCTCTGTCTCTGTCTGTCTCTGTCTCTGTCTCTCTGTCTCTCTCTGTCTCTCCCTCTCTCTCCCCTTTTCCCAAACTGGTTTGGAAGGAGAAGGGCCACTTCTTCAGCTACAGCAATTAAATATAAAAGCCAAGTACTAAATTTGGCATTGTTATCATGAAAACACTGTTAGGTTTGTGGGGCATCTGCCTAATTAAGACACGTTTACTGGGTGAGGGTGTATGAAAGGAACTCATACTTGAGATTCATACCTCATTTCTGCAGCTAGATGTATGTCCTCCTTATCATCTATATCTCTTCTCCAGTCTTTGTTCCAATGATTTTCACCTGGTCTCCCTGACTCTAGCTTCTGAAATTCCATCTGACCAGTCATCCAGCCATCTTGCCACCATGCTGAGCACCCCTTTCCTGCCACTCCCACTGGTTCTGGAACGAGGGTCTCAGTTGATCCCCATCTAGCTCCATTTACTTTTCCTGTGACTGGCCAAACCAAAACATCCTTTCCTGATGGCCTGTCCCTTTATGTGCCTTGTCCCTCTACTAAAATGTCAATTTCTTGATGGTAAGTACTGTTTTACTTTTTATATTTGTATGCTTATTGCTTGACATAAGGGAAGTGCTTGAGAAATGCTTTTCTTTCATTTATTCACTTCTCTCCCACCCCCGAATTAATCTTTCCCATAATCTGCTTTGATCAATTTTTCTCCTCAGCTTACATATCTGGAGGAAAAAAACCAACCTTTTTACCTTGGTATTCAAGACGTTTGACTTATCTTTTCAATGTTATATCACAGGACACTACTTTAGGCAGATCACATCTTGGCAAAACTACGCTGCTGACTATTTTGCCCTCTTTCCCTTCCTTGCATTTATCCAGGGATTCCCCCATGTGGAGCAGACTTCCTCCACATCCATTTCTTTTGAAATCCTACCCATCATTCAAAGCCAGATCAGGTACCATCTTTTCCATGGTATGTCTCTTTGATTGTCTCAGCTAGAGGCGATCCCTCGCCCAATCTTACTTTTCACTTCTCTTGTCTCTTCTGTTATTCTGGGCCATAGTTATGAGTGTACGTGTCTCATATCCATGACAGTAAATATCTTGCCTGTTTTTCAGTTTTGAATGCCCCAGTTGTATGGGATGGTACCTGGTATACTAAGTCATGGATAGGTGCTTAATAAAAGCTTGTTCAACTGAACTGACTTGACATTGAAAATTCATTTCAGGGATTAAATGAGATATCAGACCATTTTTGGAAACTGAGCTCCTCAGGGACAGAGAGACTATTCCTGAATTCTACTGTACTGAGGGTACACAACTCATGTTAGGGCTTTAAAAGAGGCCTTTCCAGGTTTGGATAGGGCACTGTGGTGGCCTCCAGTGAGGTAGGGAGACAAGATTTATATATAAGGAACAATTAGAGAGGTTTGTTTCTGGGTCTTACCAAAGGGCAGGCAGCCATTCAGATCAGAAGTTCTGAAGGAATCTAGAGGCTGGGGAGGGAGAGAGGGAGGGTAATTGTAGTTTGTAGAGAATGGGAGAGGGTCAGATTCTGTCCTGGATTTAGAGTGAATCCCCAGAACCATAACTAGCAGTTTTTGTAGGTGGGGCAAGTTGCATAATAAGTACCCTCAATTCATTTTTTTTTTGGGAGGGGACACAGTTGAACATTGTGAGGATGAACCTTGTCATCCAGCAGCTTTTTATTTCCCCATTTGTTCTCCCTAACTAGATGTGAAGCTAAGCTGTTTGCATGCCTCTGAAGTGCTGACAGCATCCCTCTAAATCCCAGCACCTTGGACCAATCCCCAGTCTCCCTTGTCCTCATTTTAGTTCTGCTGACCCCGAATCAGAAAGATCCTGAGCCTTTCCTCTAGTGAATCCACAAAGGGCGGAGCAGCCCTGAGTCACCTAAATTCTCATCCAATTCCCTTTAAGACTAAGGACATTGGGAGACGGCTGTTCAGTATTTGTCTGGGCAATCAGGCTATGAACCAGGGGATACTGGGACCGAGAGTGAGGGTGAGTGTGGCTGATGTTCAGGCCAAATCTTATTCCAAGGTAAGGACTGAATCTATGACTGGTTAGGAATCAACCCATTGCCAAGGTTAAGGGTCAAAGAATCATATATTTTGAGCTGGAAAGTGCTACAGAGGAAAAAGACCATTCCTGAATCCAATTTCTTCATGTTACAGATGAGGAAAACGAGACTGAGAGACTTTCTTGAGATCACACAGGCAATAAGTAGTGATGACAGAATTCAATCCCAAGTCTCCTGAATTCTTCCTCTGTATCTCACCACTTTTTAAGGATTAGATCTGAAGATTAGGGATCGGGATGGGGCCAAGTTGTGTCCAGTGTGGGACCAGAATGGGCAGTTGGCTCAATGACTGAATGAAGAGCCAATCTGTAGCTGGGGTTAGGGTTAATCTGTGACCAGGGTTAGAGGTCTTTCACATGACCCTCATCAAAAGGATCCTAAGAATACTCAAGAAGTCTGTCTTAAGTAGAGGCTGTTCCTACAATGAAGCTACCCAGGAGGGTTCAACTTGCCCAGTTGGGTTGGTATTTGGAATCCCTGTTTTGTAGCTTAAGGGGTTGGGTAGATTTTAGGAGCAATGCCATTCTACTGGTGCCTTCTATCTTAGGTACAATTAGCCTGGGTGGGTAAGATGACCATTATTCAATCTTTGGGTTCACCAAAGCTCAGCTTCCAGTCTTCTGAGGAGTCAGAGTCCCATGATTATTAATCACAGTGTTTTAGAGTTGGAAAGAATCTTATTGCTCAGACCTCCAAAAGAATCCCTAGAATCCGTAGCTAACACCGGCCCTCCAATGAAAGTAAAGTCCTCTCATTCCACTTATTAATCAGAGAGAGGGCTGGGCTTGAAGTCAGCAAGTCATGAGTTCGAATTCTACTTCAGATAGAAGTTCTATCACCCTGGGCAAGTCACTTAATCTGAGGATCAGTTTCCTCATCTGTAAAATGGAGATTGTAATAGCACTTTCCTCAGGTGATTGTGATTGCTCAAATGAGAAAAATATTAGTTACATGAAAGAATTATCATTGTTATTATAACTCTAATTGCTAACAAGGCTTCCTAGCAGGTTAAACCCAAATTTACTTCATTATAACCTCCCTGCCCCAGGTCTCCTGATTTTGCCCTTTGGGAGCCAAACAGGAAATTCCATCCCTCAATATGATAATCTTTTAGATACTTCAAAACAGGTATCCTGTCATTTCTCTTTTTATCTCCTCCCCTAACCCTTCACTTTATTATTATTATTATTTTTGCTGAGGCAATTGAGGTTAAGTGACTTGCCCAGGGTCACACAGCTAGGAAGTCTTAAGTGTCTGAGACAGATTAGAACTCAGGTCCTCCTGACTTCAGGGCTGGTGCTCTATCCCATGCACCACTAGCTGCCCTGCCCTTCACTTTTCTTGATGGGAAACCCTCCTTTCTTATGGAAAGTAGCATATTCTCTGGGAAACAAGCTTCACATTACTCACAAGTTATTTTGAATAATACAGGCAGGGGCAGTGGATGGAGGGTTAACCTTACTGAGATTTTTTTTTTTGGACTAGGTGAGAGAGGAGATTCTTTGTCTCAGTGAATGGGTGTTGCCTCTGTCAGACTGAAACCTGCTGAAGACGTTAGCTTAAAAAGGTCAAGGTGTCTCTTATTTGATCCAGGGCCATCTCCAGTCATCCTGATCTGTATCTGGCCAGTGGACCCAGGTGGCTCTGGAGGGGAAAATGTGACCTTGCCCAGCCCTCCCTCACTCAAATCCAATTCACTTGCATGCCATGACATCACCTCTCTAATGTCATGGTCCTCTTTGAGAACAAAGGACAAACAAGAGACAGGAAGACCAAATTTAAATCTGGCCTCAGACATCGGGTATTTCCCTGGGCAAATCTTTTAACTTTGGTCTGCCTCAGTCTTCTCATCTGTAAAATGGGGATAATAATAACACTTGCCTCCCAGGGTTGTTATGAGGTTCAAATCAAATATCTGTAAAATTCTTTGCAAGTCTAAAGCACTATATAAATGCTAGTTATTATCATTGATCGCTCTATTCTTCAGAAAGCTTTCTTGATCTCAGAACCAGCAACTTTCCTTTACCCTTCCCTATTTTTTTCTTCCTCTCCAAAACTTTCCTAATACTTTGTCAGGAACCATAGATCTTGACATCAAAGGAATGAGTTCAAGAATACTGGAGAGAATTGTGGAGACATGTCAGAGACAAAGAAAAGTAGTTATTTTCTGTGTGTGAAGTATGTGAATTACCCCTCCTGGAACTCCATGAAGGAGCATATCCTCCCCTTCAATAACCTAGCAACCAACCCAAGCAGAATACCCTTTACCTAGAATCATAGCCAAACAGAAACCCAGTGCCCTGAGTCTCCTGCAATAAGACCATTTGATGTGTGATGGTATAATGGAGTGAGCTCTGGGCTCTGGGTTTGAATTCTTCATTAGACACTTATTGTAAGCTGTGTGCTACGGGGTAGACTTTCATTGCTCTGAGACTGAGTAGATTGGACTCAGTGTCCTCCCTGATACTTTTCATCTAAGATCCTATGAAGCACCCAAATCAGCATCTTTGAGAAGTCACATGATTATTTCAATAACACATCTTCTCTTTCTTTTCACTCCCTGCATTTGCTTATAGTTGCACATTAAGATTTAATAGTTCTGCAAAGCAAATTGGGGCTCTCACCTGCCTGTGCAGAGAAACAATTGTCCTCTTCCTTCCACAGGAGGCTCAGGTCCCTCCAGATAAGAAGAAAATTATAAATATCTGATACACTGAATTTCTGATACACTTCTCAGGGGAGTTTGGACACGATGGGAAAGATGTTATGCTAGAAAATGAGAGTTGTACAAGCCCATCCCTCCCTGGTGCTCTGTAGTCTGATCAGGGATGGATTGGGCTAGGGAACAGACTTTCTAAGAGCCTGTGTTTTTTAACTGGAGTTGAAGGAGTTTAGTGGAAGGATTGCTGGACTTCAGTGTTCGAATCCCTCCCAACTCTGCCAATAAAATTGCTGTGACCTTGGGCCTCAGTTTCCTCATCTGTAAAATGAGATTTGGAATAAGATGATAACAGTATTAAATGATAATGATAAGTCTCTTTGAGCTTGAAATCAACAACCCTATGATAAGAGTGACCCGAATATTATCCCAAATCTAAGAAGCATTCTTAGAGTGGGATCCAGAATTGAGTGGAGCCATTTTGACTGTCAGCTGAGGGTCAGGAACCAGAGCTCTATATTGTTACCACATGGTGAAATTGGGAAGTTGGAAAAAGCTTTGGTTCCAATCTCTTTCAGCCTCTGTACCTCATCTTCCCCTTTTTGTATTAGAGCTCTCAAGATATCCTTGTCTCTTGCTCCAGATGAAAACATCAGAGTATTTCCCCTGAGGGAGAAGGGACTAAAGACTCCCCCTTCCCATGGAAGTATTCAGTAAAAAGAAAAGAAAAAGCAATTCTCCACCCAAATCGAGGTAGCTCTAATGGGGATATTTCAGGCACTGTGGCGGGCTGGGGGTGTTTTGTTGCTGACAGATTTTCCCAGTGCTCATGTCAGACCCTGTAGGCAACCACCCACTCTGCCTATAGGTAAGGCCAGTGCTGGCTGGAGGACAAGTCTGGGGAGTTGGTATGACCTTTTCCTTTTGTTTTTTTAATTTATTATGATTGGATTTGTTTAAATATATATGTGTATCTATTTCCCCACCTGCCCACCCCATCCCCACCCCCACCTCTTTTGCTCCTCTCAGTTTTTCCCTTTGACTTTCTGCCTGGTTGCTGCATATGGCAGGACAGTCTGGGTGCTTTTGTCCGACACCGTTTGGGTACTGGTGTTCCGTGTGACCCTGCGGGTCTGCCCCGACCCGGGGGTGAGTGGAGGGATATGACCTCCATTCCGACTTGTGAGGGGAGACCTCCGTGGCTTGCAGGTTGCCAGGAGGGGTTTGAGGGGTGCCACATGGGGTTCTGTCTGGGGAGGGTTGGGGGATGGGGCTCCCCCATCCTCTTCCTCTTCTTCTTCCCCCTCTCCTTCCTCATCATCACAGCAGAGGGCATGATAGAGCACCTTGTCACTGAAACGCACCCGCTCCCTGGTGCCTGGGGTCCGATGGGCCTGCTGGCCCTTGGGAGGATCAGGGGGACAAGAACTGAAGGCCTCCTCGCTGGAAGAGTCGGGGGTCTCCACACGGGGCCCATTGGGGATAAGCACGCCTCCATTCATCAGCCTGTAGTCAGGGGTGGGAGGCTGTCGGGCTGGCTCAGGGCCCTCGCCTGAGTCTGAGGGGGTCGAGATGTCCAGGAAGGAGCAGAATTCCCAGCTATCAGAGAGGATGTCTGAGGTCATGAAATCCAGGTGGGTCAGGTCAAAGGGGCCGCTCCCGCCCCCTTTCTCACTGCTAGATGTACTGCTGACTGTGGCTGTCGTCCAATCATCGGGCTCGAGCTCAAAGTCAAAATCGGAGGTCAGCTTGTCTATCTGGCTCACCACCTGCTCCAGGATGCAGGGAGAGGAGACACAAGGAGAAAGATGGTGTAAATACTTCCACAGCCCTTGTCCTCCCCACCCCCTTCCCTTTTTGTAGACTCATAAGAGTTTGAGCTGGAAGGGACCTTAGAGTTCACCCCCTTTATTTTATACAGGATGGAATATAACTAGGTTCCAATCTACTATGCCCAGAACTATCTTAACACATTTTCTCTTGTTCTTTATCTTTTGGTATAGAAGAAGGAGAATGGGATGTGGAGTCATGGTGGAGTCCTGGCTCCCACCACAGGAAAAGTCATTTACTTTTTTTTCTGGCCTCAATTCCTTCATCTGTGAAATGGGGTTAAATTTGCCCAACCTACTACATAGGGTAATTGTGAGGAGCAAGAAAAATCAGATACAGTTTGTAAATCATAAAGTGCTACCTAAGTGCCATTAATATTTCTACAAAAGCCTGAAACCATTAGGATGATGATGGGAGATTGGGAAGCAGGGATAGGTCAAGGGTGGGGGTTGGGGGTGGGATAGTAACCAAAGCCATTTGCTTTTTCTCAGAGGAAGAATCAAGGTAGAACGTGACCTGAGTGTGTCCAGAGTATTTCTAAGCTAAGATCTATGCTTGGTTTCTCCCCCAAATCATACATATCCTCTCCCTGTTCTCCTTCTTGGGTATTAAAGTATCAACCTCTTGAAGTATCTGGGATGACTGTCAGGTTTTCCTATTCACTCAATAATAATAGACTTGAGCCTGAGACTTGCTGATTGCAGTTAGCTTCCTGAACACACCAGTTTCTCATTTGCCTTTGTCCCCTCTTTTAAGAATTTCTAGACCTGGTCTAGAATTTCTGATTCTTGGCTCTTAGCTAGAGACCTAGAACTTGACCTTCTTGATTTCTAAGCCTTCTTGATTAATTTGATTCAAGGATTTGTCAAATCCGGTCCTTGACTACCTTCCTTCCTTCTGCTGCTGTACCTATACCCTGTATCTGGATGTCTAATTTTGGAATCTACTTGTTCTTTATGTTATCATATAACAGTCAACATCAATATAGTGCCTACTATGACTTTACAACTTGTCATTTGATCCTTACAACAACCCCAGGAGGCAGCTACTATTATTACTCTCAATTTCCTGATGAGGAAATAGAGAAAAGCAGAAATTATGTGACTTGGATTTGACAAAATCAGGTCTTTCTGAGTCCAGTAGCACTCCCTAGCTGCTGCTTCCACCTTACAGAGAGCATGAGGATATCTTTGGAGTCCTTTATATTTATATTGTGATTTAACCCTTTTGAACCTCACAATAACCCTGTAAAGTGAGTGCTATTTTTATTCTTATTGTAGAGATAAGCCTGAGACACAGAGAAATAATAAAATGGGTGTGTGTGTGTGTGTGTGTGTGTGTGTGTGTGTGTAACTAAAAGTCACTGAAACTGCACAATTAGTGATTGGAAATAGGATTGAGCACAAGGGTTTCTGACTCTTCATCTAACAATATCCATTATGCATGAGGGCATACTTCCTTGCATGTAGCATACTGCTCTGTATACAGTAGGTATTTAATAAATGTTATTGATTGAATCAAATGGGTCCTTTGAAAGCCAGCCCAGAAGGATTCTTAGCAGGACCATTCAAAACAAGTTAAGAGCTACAAGACTGGAGTGCTATGTTTAGAGAAATCAGGTAAAAAAAGTGGTGAAATAGATACAATATTGTTGTAGGAATGATCATCAACAACAGAAGTCAAACAGATAGGATATCTGTGGAAGAAGTGATATAATGTTGCAATGAAAGGAACCAAAGGAAATGTTCCTGAGAGAATCAGTCAATCCCAATGGTCCAATTAACTTCTGTCAGTCTTTGGGGCTCAGCACCATAGGGTTCAGGAGGATAAAACTGGTCATGAGTGGCAGTGGTGTAGGGAAAACCGAAGAGGAAATGCCCATCTTCTTGGCTAGCTGCCCTCCTAAGACCTGGAAACACAGTAAAAGAGCCCTGGATTTGGAGTCCAGATGCTGAGCTGAAATCCTGGTTCAACCACTTACTCCTTGTGTGACCTTGGACAAGTTATATAATCCCTGTTACATGAAGGGGTGGATTAGTTGGACTCACTTCTAGCCTTAACATTCAGTGAAAATCCCCTACAAAACCTACTTGCTGAATCGGTTACTCAATTTTTCCTCTTCTTTCCTCTCTCCTTTCAATCAACAGCATTAGTTGTTGGGAGAACAAATAACCCAGACATCATTTGGAAAGCAATAAAAAAGCAATGCTTTTGGTATTGAGAGTCCCTTGTTAACAGGACTCAGGGTATGGGTCAGACAAACACAATAAACAGCAGGATTCAGAATGGACACAGGCCAGTCACTGCCCATCAGGCTGGTCACTGTGATAAGTGATGTCCTGATCTTGCCTACTGGGTTTCTTCCGGTATGCAATAGAGGCAGGGAGGCAAGAGGAAGGAAAGAGAGTTGGACATTCATATGCAAAGATAGGTACAGAAAACCTCAGAAAGATTCATAAAGACACCAAGAATACGACAAGATATAGAAAATCTGAGAGCTTTCAAGGGAGGGAGGGCATCCTTTCAGTGTTGTTTTTAGGACTGTAGAGAAGAAGGAGGGGTCACTTGATGCTCAACCTATTTCCTTGGTTCCACTTCTACAGGAAAACATCTTAGTATCAGCCACTGAGAAGTGTCAACTGTCCTGAAATTAGAGTCAGGGTATATGGAATCATGAAAACTGGTGCCCCTGTGTGTGTGTGTGTGTGTGTGTGTGTGTGTGTGTGCGCGCGCGTGTGTGTGTGTACGTGTGTATATAAGGAAGCAAATCCTTTATGTGAAAATCCTAATTTTATGGAATGAAGACATTTCAGTGTGATTTTTTTATTTTTATTTTTTTGCTTTGTGAAAGTACTTTTCAATTTATGAAAAGAGTTCCCTAAGGTTCCTTTAAGTTGCAGCTTTTCTTCTGCTTTAAAGTATTTGTTTATGGATAAAACTGACAGAGGAATTGGGGGCAAAAACGGTGGAGATATTCCAATACAAAGAATTAAGAATCATCACTGGTGGAGATCCCTTGGAAATGAAAAGGAAGCCTTTCTAAGATAGTGGGGAAAAGAGAATTCAATTTACATAGATTTGTCCAGGAACTCCTCATTTCATTGAGAAGAGGCAAACCTGGGTTTTTAAAAAATATTTCCCTGAAGAACACTTTGTCAACATAGTCTCTATCAATCATCAATGAACAAAGGTGAAAACAGGGATTGGTTTTACACAGTTGAGAAAACAGAAGTGTAGAAAGGGAAAAGGGTAAGACCAAGGTTACGAGACAAGTATTAGCTGGATCTGGGGTTGAAATTCAAGGGATCAGGAATTCTGTATTTATTACTGGCCCGTGTCAACCCATATACAAATAGTTTCCTATGACGGTAACCCATCCAAAATTGGGACACTTTAGTGGTCTATCCAGGCTGGCCCTGGGTTTGCATAAGTCAAGAATTAAACCTCATTTCCTTCTCTGCCAAAGTCCTCATCTGCCTTCTCATCATGGTGGAGAAGTAATTTTGAGCTCTTGGAGGCTGAGCAAAAAGGCACAAATCCACAGAATTCCATGGCAGACACTGCTTAGCCACACTTGTAAAGACTCAAAGCCCAAGGGCTAGTCACCAGGTGATAAATTTTTTTCCCTAGTCACAGCAACTTATTACACTTTCTACTAAGATAACAGTGGAAGAAACACCCACATCAATGAAATCATAGATCTTTGTAAGTATTAAATTTAGTATGTTCTTCTGGGGGAGGTGTGTTACAAAGAATAATTCTGAGCTGGGAGTCATGAGATGTGGGCTCTGGTTCTTCCTCTTCCTTTTATTTGCTGTGTGGTCTGTGACACATGAATTAACATTCTTGGATCTCAGTTTCTTCAGCTGTAAAATGGGTCTAATAAAACCCACTATACATGGTTTATAAGACAGATGCTATGAGAATCAAATGATTTAAGCCATATGAAGGATACTTCAAGTTTTACACAGACAGAATTCCAGGTCACATTTCTGTAATGTTTCACTATCAAAATGCCCTTTTTACAAGCTTAAGATCCCCATTTGATCCTCACCAATACCTCTGTGAAGTAAACAGAAGGGTATTATTACATCCATTTTACAGATAAGGAAATTGATCTAGGTTAAGTCTCAATGGTGGTATTATATGTCAAGTCTGGATCTTGTGATCAAATTTTCTGATGTCAGATATAAGGTTTTCAGTTGTATCCTATCAACAACCTTGTGTGTTTCAATCTATGTCTGTGCATCATCTTGGACCATAAATTCCCAGAGAATGGGAGTTACATCTGTCCAGTTTTCTCTGTACATGGAAATTGTTGCTGAATTAATGTTTTATAGTGAGGTTTACCAAAAAGCCTGCACATTTCATTCTCTCCACCAAATCAGTGAGGGGTGATCCTAAGGAGGTCAGACCACTGGGCATGCTTCTAGCTCTCTTGGGAAAAGCAATTCTCCACTAGGCTATGCTGGGGAGAATAGAGAAGATTCTAAAAGGCAGTGAATTCAGCACTCAAACAGAAGGGTATGGGAATGAGAATCTCTTTCTACTGGGACCACGTGGAGTTAATTGCTGCTCAATGATACTGTGAAGTCCAGGAAATTTGTTTTTATCTGTCTTTGGGTTCTTCCTTATCTTTTTGTGGTTCCTCCTTTCCAACTATTATAATTCCAGGATCTTAAAGCTTTTCCTCTTCCTTTATCAAACTTGCTCTGAGGTCAGTCAGCAAACCCTCAGTGATTTCTAATATCAATCTATCTGGAGAGAGAAGGGGGCTTCAGAGGCATTCTAGTCTCCTCACCCCTCATTTTACAGATAGGAAAACAGGCTCTGATGAAGGAAATTCCCCATCATAAGGCACTTATTGGACTTTGAAATTAATTATCCTGACTCTAGAACCATTGATCTCTCCATTGCATATCTAGAGAGAGAAAGGCTTCAAAGGCATTCTAGTCTCCTCACTCTTCATTTTACAGAGAAGAAGACTGAGGCTCTGATGAAGGAAATTGCCCAAGATCATAAGGTACTTAAATGTCAGAACTGGATTTTGAAATTAATTATTCTGATTTTAGAACCACTGCTCCCTCCATTGCATCTTGGTCTCCTAGGGCCATGTACACTTCTAGGCCTCAGGTCTCACTGACAAATGTGGGGTTTTGTACACTTTGATGGAATCTCAGACATTATTTAGAATCACAGAAATTCAGATGGGGAAGGGACATCACAGTCCATCTCTTCAAACTTGTTCCTGTATGGGATTTCTCTACACAAGTATCTGACAAGTGATCAAGCAGTCCTTTCTTGAAGATATCTACTGCCTCCTGAGACAGCCCATTCCAATTTAAAATACTTTATGAAATCACACTGGAGAGGGGAAGAGGTGTTCCTCAAACACTAATGTCACACTGTTTAGGTAGCTGATTACTCTGCCTAAAGGTCAGGATGTATACTGATCGATCTCTTTCCACCCCATGCTCCTTGCCCTTTAACTGGCTCCAGTAAACAATAAAACAAAGAGAAAGCAAATGGAGCAGCAGCAAGTTGTCAGTTTTCCAGTAAGGATCTGGCCAGTCACCCAGCCAACAAGGTATTATTATTATTTATTAATGCAGTGAGCACTTCACTCCTTAAATCCAGCTCTTCCTATGGAGAGATCAGGTAACTAGATCAATGAAACAGGCTTCCGAAGACTCTGGACAAAGCCAGGTTTCAGCAGGCAAGCAACCACTTAGAATTAAAAGCTTGCTAGCCTCTGCTGATCTTCCATGTGAGAAGACTAGGTTGGGAAGGACAGAAAGTGGGATAGGAAGGTCATACCCTTGCTAAAAAATATATACCGGCTCCCTACTGCCTTTGACGTCAAGTCTAAACTCTGCCTTTTAAGTCTTTTCTCAGTCTGACACTAATCTATTTTGCCCACTATATGAATCTGAAAAAATCATTCAGCCATTGGGAGCCTCAATGTCCTCATCTGAAAGACATGGGACAGCCAGGTCTGGTGGTCTATTGATGAAATCCCTGCTGCTGGGGAATTTGAGGCTGGCAGATCTCTTTAGCTTGGGAGTTCTGAGAGGCTGTGGGCTACGCTGATCACATGTGTACTAGGTTAGGCTCCTGGGACTGGGGACCACCAAGTTGCCTAATGGGGGGCAAAGTGGCCCAGGTCAGAAATGGACTAAGTCCAATCTCTGTACTTATGGGGTCTATTTTGGAATAGAGTGAAATGTGACTTAAAAAGAGTAGTAGGATTTTTGGATTATATGATTTAGAATCAGAAAGCATCATCTGACCCTTCTCATTCAAGTCCCTTGTCTTTCTCTTTTTGTTCCTTTCCTCCCCCTTTAAAAAAAACACTGGTCTCCTTATCTCATCAAGCCTAAAAGTGCTACCCATAGGTTAATCCTATTATTTCCAGCCTTGTAGAGATAGGGATATAGCCTGTGTTTTAAAAAAAATTAAGAAGAAAAAGAAAAAAAATTAAGGAGTTGGATGAGATGGAGGATGAATGATGTCTGAGGTGTCTTCCTGTTCTATAATCACACTACAATGCTTTTAAAATCTCATTTGACCTTACTCCAATGCAGATCCCATGGACTTATTGTTACCTCCATTGGCTCTGCTAATTCCTGTCACCCGTACTTTGCTTAGAATATTCCTCCCACTAGGCAACCCATCTTCCTTCCTCTTTTCCCAACTAAATTGTGTAGTCTAGGGCAAATTGTTTTCCCTCTCCAGACCCAAATTTCATTTTTGAGATGAGAGGGTTAGACCAGATTCAATTCAACAAACATTTACTCCAAGTGCTTATTATATACGATTTTTCTGTGCCCTCAAGAGACATACATTCTACCAGGGAAATACAACAAGTGCACAAATAAATAAAATTATCATTTAGGGAGGGGTGAACAGTAACAATTGGAGGTGATTAGGAAGACTTCGTGTAGGAGGTGGCACATGAGTGGAGCCTTGAAGAAAGCTACAGATGCTAAGCGGGAGAGAGGAGAAGAGGATGAATTCTAGGCATGTGGCCCAGTCTGTGGGAAGGTGTGGAGAGAGGATGTGGAATACTGAGTTTGGGGAACAGCTAGTGGGCTATTTTGCCTGGATTATGAAGACCAGGAAGAGGAGTAATGTGAAATAAATCTTGTAAAAGTAGGTTGGAGCCAAACAATGGATGGTTTGAAATGCTAGGCTAAGGAGAATGTATTTTCTCCTTGGGGTAATAGGTAGCCAAAGCAGATTTTTAATCAGGGGTGTCTACTATAGCTCTGATGGTCTTTCTAAGGTCTAAGATCTAAGAATTCTATTTCCCATGACCCAAGTCAGATCCAACCTAGAGCCTTCTCTGACAACCTCAGACATCACCTCTCTCCCTTTTCTCTGATTTCCTTTAGCATTTAAAGTCGTTTATCAGACTATTTAGCTCTCAATCACTCACATGTACATTTTTTTCACATGTGTGAGTCCTGTCTTCTCAGTGAGATTTGAAGCTCTTTGAAGGCAGAACCTGGGTCTTTATTTCCTGTCTCCATCACAACACAGCTTAGTATAGAATGACTGGACACAAGAAATCTTTGATAAATACTCACTGTCTTTTGGGGGCCATAATAAGTATGCAATTCATGGATGTATTTGGGCCTGGATGATAGTAGGAGAGGGAGTCTAACATCAATTAAGCTGTGGATGCTTCTAAGTGGAGGATCTTAAGAGTTTCCTAAAGCGCGAGTTCCCATATATAAATCACTTATTTTCTTGAATAGGGGTTGGAGTGTTAGTCAAGGTTTTTTTGGGGAGGAGAAGCAGAAGTGGCTATCCTAACATTCTTATGATCATTGCATTATTCCAGAAAGGATAATGCAAAGTGGTCCAAGGCAGAAGGTAACATCCTTGAATATCTTGCAGAAAGTCCCTTTCTTATCACCCTCAGGCTCTATTTATCTATTTTATAAAAGGGGATGGGGACTGCATGGGAGCTATCTAACTATAACAAAAGCTTTAGGAAACAGGGAGTTGGGAACCTGAGCTTTAGTAGAACAAAAATCTGGTTCATTCTGGTAAATATGGTAAAAGTAGGTTGGAGCCAAGCAATGGATGGACATAGGGTCCATTCTGTCATTGATGAAAACTGGGACAAAAAATGAAGATGAACAGATGAACAGATTTTCCCCCAGTTGCCTGCCTTAGTTAAATCAAAGAAACAATGTACAGCTCCAAATGAGACCTTGCTGGTGATATCTGATCAATCATTCAGAATTTGGTGGTGAGAAGGCTCTCCTTCCAAGAGAAAAATCTATTAGAAAGGAAGGCCATGGTCAGAGAACCAAAGCATGGCAGATCTAGACCTAAGCTGGGCTGGGAGGATTGTGGTGGATGGAGGGCAGTTACCTGTCACCTGCTCCTTGCTACCCAAATGTCACTACTCTCCTCCATCATACCTACCCCAGCACTTTCAATCGCTCCCCACTGAATTGTGGTCAAACTCCTCAGTCAGTCTGGCAGTTGAGGTTCTCCCTAATCCAACCTGATCCAACTTCATTTCCCATTGTTTCCCAATGCACACCATTTATCCCAGGCAGTCTTGTCTCCTCACTGGCCTTACACTGTGCTGGGTGCTGAGTTCTGGCTGTGAAGCCCTGGATCACCCGGATCCCCTGCTGTCAGAGTCAGCTCTGAACGCAGCTGCAGAGGATTAAACAGGGAGGGAAGGGATGCTGTGGCTACTACTTGGGCACAAAGAGATTGCTGAGCCACTGCTATTTCTACTCAGCCTCAGAGTTGACAGGTCTTCCATTTCTAGGCTATGAGGGCATTTCCTGCTGAGGGGAGAAGGCAATGCTGATGGATTTCCTCTTCTAAACTCCATCCCTTGCAATGCTACTTTTCATGGGAAAGGAAATTTGAGAAAGGATGATGTCTACTCCATGGCAGGTCACCTTTGATCAACATCCAAAATCTACCTGAGCAGATCTCCACCCACTGAATGCCCCAGTTTCCTGCACAGAATAAGCCAAGAGAGCTTTTATGGTTTACTTCTGGCTAGGCGTTGACTTTTGTTCTCTAAGTAGTTATCTCAGACTCCAGGGAACTCATGCTATTTGTTGGGAAAGTCAGGAGAAGCAGGAGGGGCAAAGGCACAGGGTTACATCTGGGTCTTCCACACTTCATTGATTGTGTGACTGCAGACAAGCTATTTAACCATTCTGGGCCTATAAAGTCAATGGATTGGGCTAAATAATCTCCTAGCTTTAAATCTCAGATCCTATAACCTTTGTCTCATTCTCACCGAACACAGCTGATATCTCATAGACAATGTGTTGCACTGGCATAGTTATTCTAACCAATGAAATTGGGTGCCATGGCCAGTGGGAAATGGATTAAGGTTGATGGGAAGGCCTCTTTGGCAGCCCCACATTTCATAGAATGATAGGACCAGTGATTGAAAGTTGTAACGTCTTAGAGGTCTATTAGTCCAACCTCCTTAATTTTCCAGATGATGACTCTGAGGTTCAAAGTGACTTGCCCATCCTCTGACTTTCTCTGTATCCATTGGCCAATTCTCCCTCTCTGGGTCCTAATGAATTTGGGATTCTAGGAGAATTTCTAGATATGACATTAGCACAAAAGTAGCAGGTTCTCCTGAAGGCTCATGTGGTACTCATAGTCATGGACATCCCCTG
>JAJPUD010001251.1:26163-51626 GCA_023553655.1 Myrmecobius fasciatus | reverse complement strand
CACTAGGTAATACTCCACTTCCCTGATGCTTCATCCAGATGATATCAATCAAGGAGTACATTGTTCCCTCAGACCTCTCCATAAATATAGGCTCTCTCTACTACTTACATGAATTCACTGAGAAAAACCAATATAGGGGGATTAATCAATTACCTACCTATTGAAATCCCCATGCTGTTTGTTTAAAATAAAAGTGGGTACTTACATCTTTTCTACAACTATATTTTGTTCTGAATTTCATTCTAACCAAGAACATCTCCCTGCTATCTATCACTAATCTACTTCTTCAACCAACCATATCATGCTGAATTATTTCTGTGGTTAACCTGGTAAGGACTTGAATTTGGGAAGAATTTGGGAATGAGATGAATTAAAGATGGCCTTCCAGACTAGTTTTGGCTAAATATTAATATATCATCATGTTGTTCAGGCTATAGAACATCACCATCCTCTTTCAGTGCTATATGGACTTGATGCTAAAAACCTCCTATACCATGGGGAAATGACGTATTTTGCAAACATTTAAATTTATTTAAAAAAATCCTTCTAGAAGTACCTACATGGCTACATGTGCTCATTGGACACTTACCTTGGTATAGACCATTATCCAAGCTGGATCAGTGCCAGTTTGAAAAGATAGCAGTGAGATTTAATGGGGCCCTAGAAGGTTTCAAATCAGAAAATACAGAGCCTATGGAAGTAGAAGTGGTCTTGCAATAAAGACTCTCAATACTCCCAAGACCCATCAGTGGTTCCCAGGATATGTACCTTGTCCTAATTGCTGTGTCTGGAAGTCCTTAGTGATGAGGAATCAACTAAAATTTAGCCCACCTTATTAATCAAACCCAACAGGAGGTTATTCAGCATATTTCTTCCTCTCCTTGAAGAGGAAATCATTAGATCATAAGGCAATCCACCTAATTATTGCACAGCTCTCATTTTTCCTTCAAGCCTAAATTGTCCTGTTTTCAACTTTCACTCATTTTTTCCTGTTCTTCCTCTTTTGACCAAGGTAAGCATGTCTAAACTCTGATCCACCGAAAAGTCCTTTGTATGCTTAAGGATATCTATCATGGCAGGTACTCGGAACACATTTATTAAGTACCTACTGTGTGTCAGACATTGTGCTAAGCACTAGAGATTCAAAAGAAGGCAAAAAAATTAGTCCCTGCTTTCAAGGAATTCACATTCTAATGGGGGGGGGGGACAAGATTCCAACAAGTGTGCACTAACAAGAAGTATACAGAATAATTTAGTGAAAATCAGCAAAAGGAAGACCCCTCTATTAAGGGGAGGATCAGTGATTTTAACTGGGATCTGAAGTAAGTTAAAGAAGCCAGGAGAATTAAGAGGGAGAGAATTATCAACATGAGGAATAGTCAATGAAAATGCCCAGGGTCAAGCAATGTAGCATCTTCTAGATTTACTATTATTAGTAACGTCAGCCTCTCCTTGTGTGACAGAAACTTGACTCATTTCACTCTTCTGATTGTCCTCCTTTGGACACCCTTCAGCTTATCAATGTCACTCCTAAAATATGACTCTCAGGACTGCAGAAAGTACTCCAGATGTGGTCTTACTGGGGCAGAAAACAACAGAATGATCACCTCCCTTTTCCCTGCATGTTATGCTTCATGTAATTCAATCTGTGATTGTACTTGCTTTCATGGCCGCCACATCACACT
This sequence comes from Myrmecobius fasciatus, assembly GCA_023553655.1. Classification (NCBI taxonomy): domain Eukaryota; kingdom Metazoa; phylum Chordata; class Mammalia; order Dasyuromorphia; family Myrmecobiidae; genus Myrmecobius; species Myrmecobius fasciatus. The sequence continues at coordinate 49,941 of JAJPUD010001251.1, read as the reverse complement.
AGGGACTCATATTGATTTTTAAAGTCCATTAAAATCTCCAGATCTTTTTTAGAGTAACCGCTATCTAGTCACCCCTCCTTTATCTTCTATTGCAAAGGTGATTCTTTAAATCTAAGTTTTAACTTTACATTTATTCTTGGTAAACTTCATCTTATTAACTTTGGATTTGTTTACCCATTTGATCTATTTCCTTTTGATTGCAATGTGTTTGCTATTCCGGCAAAATTTGCTTTAACTGAAAATTGACAAACATGCCATCTATGCCTTGTTATGGTTCCGTGATAAAAATATTAAAGCAGACCAGGATTGAGCATAGCTGCCTGGGGCACTTCAGTGGAGACCTCCTTCCAAGCTGACATTGGACCATTAACGACTACTCTTTGGGTCTGGCTATTCAACCACTTCTGAATTCACATAACTACATTTTCATCCTGCCTGTATCCTACCATCTCATCCATGAGAATTTTATAAAATGCATAGCTAAAATTAGGGAAACCATATCTATGGTGCTCTTCTGTTCTACCAATCTAGTAACCCTGATAAAAAAGGAAATGAGGTTAGTCTGGCCTGACTTGTTCTTGCTGAGGTCATGCTGGTTCTTTTTGTTCACAGCTTCCTTTTCTAGGTGTTCACTAAACATCCATTTAATGATGAGTTCTATAATTTTGCCAGGAATCAAAGTCAAGCTCACTGGTTTATAGTTTGCAGATTCAATTCTCTTCCTTTTATAAAAAAAAATGGGCCATTTGCCCTTCTCCAATCTTGCGGCACCTCTCCAGTTCTCCGTGATCTTTCTAAAGATCACCGACAATGGCTCAGCAATCCCATCTGCCAGTTCTTTGAGAACCTAAGGAAGTTGTTCACCTGAGCCAGGTGACCTGTACTCATCAAGGGCAGCCAAGTGCTCTCATATCTCCTTATTTATCTTGGGTATCAACTTTTGAATGTCCATTTTTATTCTGTCCTTTGCAGTCTAAAGATCTTTCTCCTTGGCAGAGAAAATACAATCAGGATAAAAGTTGAGCAGCTGCTCCTTCTCTTCATCATCCATTATCATCAGTCTATCTACATGGCATGACTGTCCTATTTCTTTTATGGTCTTCCCTCTGCCTTCCCCCATTATGGTTTAAAAAGGCCTTTTTTTCTTATCCTTAGCTTTCTCCAGAAGTCTCAGCTCGTTCTCAGTGTTAGCATGTCTGATGATGTTATTCTTACAGTTCCATTTCACATCCTCTGTTTTCTTATTCATCCTCTCTTACCTGTCTTGTTTCTCTCTTCTGTACATTTCAAACAAAATCTAAATTGATTGGTGAGATTCCTGTGTATCCATATCGGTTTGTAGACAATGTCTCATTTTCCTTCCTCATTAGAATCCTTTCACTTTGCATCTTCAGGATCTCATTCTCTAGAACTTCCCTTTTCTCTTGGGTACAGTTTTCTGTTGAAATGCTCTGAGGCACTTCAGAGGGCCAGAAGTCTGTGGCTGCTTTTAGAAAATTTACATGGTGGCCTGTGCAAGTCTTGACTTAATTCAGATCTTTGTCCCCCATTGATGCTTTCTTGTGGAAACTGAGGCTTATTACAACTCTTTGAAACTTTTTTTTTTGCTTTTTGCTGAGGCAATTGAGGTTAAGTGACTTGCCCAGGGTCACACAGCTAAGGAATGTTAAGTGTCTGAGAACAGATTTGAACTCAGGTCCTCCTGACTTCAGGGCTGGTGCTCTATCCACTGCGCCACCTAGCTGCCCCCTCTTTGAAGCTTTTGGTCCATCCAATGCATCATGATCCTGTACCTATTTCTTAAATAAATTAGCACAATTAATCCTAGCTCATAGTGAGAGTTCTTGTTAGGCAAGGGTGTCTTGTAGACCAGGGATGCAATTTAAAGGGGACCAGACATCCCATCCCTAAAACATTTCCAAACTGTTTAGAATGTGGATCAACCCTATTTTTATGTTGTTTGGATTTTTTAGATTTCCCACATCCCAGGGTATGGCACCCTATGGACCAACTCCTTGTCCTGTGAGTCAGCATATTTCTTTTCCTAGAATCCATCAGTAACATGGCCATTCCCACTTCTGAGAAATTTTGCAGCTACTCTCCTAAATCTGGAATGCCTGCATGTGACCCATGAGCAGCAAGGTCAAAACGCCATTACCCAGAGTTAGCTGAAAATGGATCAGTCTCTCAAACTCTCTCTCAGTCTCTCAAACTCAAATTCAACAATTGTTTTCTAGTGGATTTTAGTACATATACCCCTACTTCCAAGGGAGGCTTAATGGAAAAGACCCCACCAATATCATCATTTCTATTCAGCTGCCATTCATGACACAGCTTGAAGACCCACGGACATTTAAGGAGGGCAAATGCTGCTAATGTAAGTAAAATACATTGCTCTGGGAATTCAAGGTTGCTGCAGACCCTTCTCATGTCACAGCAGGTGAAATGGAAATAATAATTTTGGACTTTATCAAGGACCTAAAATTTTCCTAAGCCCAGGACACCAGATTAGTAATGGCACCTTATTTCTTGCAGTAGCCTCTCATTCATTCCCAATTGCCTCTTCACCCTGTTCACTACAACTTAGATCGTGGTTCCTGGTTTTTACCTCATTTCTGATTTATATTATGTCCACCATGGGCAACTAGGTGGTGCAGTGGACAGAGCATGAGTCACGAAGAATTGGACACGACTGAAAAACAACGATCATTCATAATTTACTTAACCTCTTAGGACCTCAGTTTCTTCCTATGTGCTCTGAATAGTGGTTTCCTGACTTCAAATCTAGAATGCTTAACTCTCTATTACACATTTGAGCAGAACAGGGGTCTTCAACCTGTAGTATGTGACCTTGTTTTAAAAAAATATTTTGGTAACAATATTTCAATATAATTAGGCTTCTTAATAATCCAGTGCAGCTTCTTCATTATATTAAAAAAAATATTCAGAGAAGGGGACCTTAGGCTTCACCTGGCCAAAAAAATGGTTAAGAATCCCTAGCCTAGATGCTTCCTAAGGTCCTTGCCAGCTCTACTGTCCTATATTTCTGGGCCTGTGTGTGTAAGTATAAGACTCTTTCTGTGTGTGTATTTCTGTATGTGTGTGTAAGGATGTCTTACACTCTGTGATGATGTCAGTGTGAATATGAGAGTCTATGTACTTGTGAGTGGGTGCGGGGTGTGGGGAAGGATGTCTGCCTCATTCTAAGAGCTGCCTGCATGAATGTAAGAGGCTCTGAAGATCTTGGCTTCCTCTCACTACCACGCTCAACAGCTCACCCATGTAGACTCCACCATAAATGTTTATTTTCTCCTTCTTATTCCCAGAGCTTAGCACAGTGCATGGCACACAGTAGGCACTTAAACAATGTTTTTTTTTTTGGTAGTCACTGAGCATTTTATTTTATGCATTTAAGCACATTATTCTGGGAGGGGGTCTGTAGACTTTGCCAAAAGGGGCTATCACTTAAAATGATTAAGAACACCTTCTATAGTAGCCCACTTGCTTCTTTGAACTCTGTGTCTGGACTGTTCACTCCCTCTTGATGCTGGTCTTAGCTTTGTCCCCTAGAGCCACACTTTCTACAGCAGGCTGGACAGTTCACTACCCATGATGACTCCTCAATCACATTCTTCCAGTGGGATGGCAAACTTCATTTGGATCCACAGTGGGACAAGGCATCTAAAAATGGTAATAAGATCTCAGGTGGCACTAAATGGCTCAAAGTGATGGCCCTTTTCAGACCCCATCTGGAGGATTGTGCTCAACTCTGGGCACCAAGCTTTAGGAAGAACACTGACGACTTGGAACCCGGCCAGGGGAGGGTGAACAAAACACAAGAAGCTAGAGGTCATGTCCCATGAGTACTGGTGGAAGAAAATTGGGATTTCAAGTCTGGAGAAGAGAATACTTAGTGGGAAGGGGGGAGCAATAACTGTCACCAAAGATTTAAAGGGTCATGTGGAAAAGGATTAGATGTGTTCTATTTACCTTTAGAGGGCAGAATTTTCATCAGTGGACAGAAGTGATAAACAGTGAGATTTTGGCTTCATATAAGAGATTTCTACAGAGTTAAAAGTAGAAGAGACTGCTTCTGGAAGTCATAGAAGACTCTAAGCAAAGTCTGGATGACCACTGGCTGAGGGGCTTGGAAAAGGGGACTCCTGTTTGAGTATGGGTTGGACTAAAGATCTTGGTTTCTTTCAGCTTTGAAATTCTATGGCCCTGGGCTCTCCATTTCTTTCACAATTCCCAGGTTACTTCCTCCAAATATCCATCTGTCTTTTCTACCCAATTATATTCCTTCCATCTGCTGTGTTCCCTGCTCTGGGCTGACATGCTCATCGATGGGATCAGGCCAGTAGCTTCCTGAATATCTCTGTCTATTATCTTTTGAGGGATACTTCTGGGTACTTCAGTCCTCCTGATCCTTCTCCCAAGCAGTAGAGCTGTTTATGACAATTGTGAGACAATTGGGGTTAAGTGACTTGTTCAGGGTCACACAGCTAATAAGTGTTAAGTGTCTGAGACTAGATTTGAACTCAGGTCCTCTTGATTCCAGGGTGGTGCTTATCTATTGAGCCATCTAGCTGACTCCATCTTAAAGAAATACATATTTTGATAACTTCTTTTCAAGATAATTGTTTCCTTGCTCATTCTAGGTATTATTATTATTATTTTTTGCTGAGACAATTGAGGTTAAGACCCTGACTTGTTCAGGGTCACACAGCTAGGAAGTGTTAAGAGTCTGAGGTCAAATTTGAACTCAGGTCCTCCTGACTTCAGGGCTGGTGCTCTATCCACTACACTACCTCGCTGCCCCGTATTTTATATTCTAAATTTAAAAACATTATTTTGAAAAGAAAACTATGGGCTTCACTAGATTGCCAAAGGGATCCATGGTACCAAAAAAGCTAAGATCCCATAGCTTAATGGAAAGAACTGAAAAAAAGAAAAAGAAATAACTGGATTTATAACTAGAAGAATGAAGTCTGAATCCCAGCTCTGCCATTGTCTGTCTGTCTGTCTCTCTGTCTCTCTCCCTCTTTCTTCTCTGTTCATTCTCTCTCTCTCTCTCTCTCTCTCTCTCTCTCTCTCTCTCTCTCTCTCTCTCCATGAGATCCTGGTCAAGTCACCTAGGTAAATGGGTTGGATGGATAACATCTAAGGTCCCAGGATATGCTGCCTTTTGTTTCTTTCCAGGGATAAGGTCACAGCAGCTGCCTAGCATCCCAATCTTTCTTCTCTTGTAGAAGTCAGTTGCAAAGGGTCTGCTGCACTTTGAGTCTATGGATTCAGTTAGGTTCAGGGAATATAAATGATCCCTCCCCTCTTCAAGGATCACAACCCAGATTTCAGGATTTCAAGATGTGGGCTGCATCCTGGCCAGACTGCCACCTGAGAGTCAGCTGGTCCTCAATAAGCATTTATTAAGTACTTACTATGTGCCAGGCACTGGGCCAAAGGCTGGGAGCTGGGGCTCGAGAAGCTCCCAGCAGGAGTCTTACAGTGCATATAAGCCCTTTGTGACTCATCCAAAATCACTGTTTGTTTTCTGTTCTAAGCAGAGGATGAGTGAGAGACAGAGAGAGAACAGAGAAGGGTCTCAATCTTTTGTTTCATGTCAAGCCTATGGACCCCAACTCAGAAAAATACTTTTAAATGCAAACAATACAATATGAGGGACTACAAAGGAAAATGATATTGAAATACAGTTATCAAAATGTCAATCAAACACAAGTTCACAGAGGTCTCCAACCTGGTCAAGACTTAGGATGCCTTGATATTGGGGAGAGGAGAATCAGCCCTGGAGACCATTATCCTTTATGCCCAATATTCACTACTAGTATTGGGTACTTGCTGGGCAGGGAAGGAGTTGGGGGCATTTGGCATTCTTCCAGCTCTGGTGTTTCTGGGAAGGCTCTAGGTATGGTTTCCATACTTCCTTCCTGTGCTTTCCCCTCCTTCCATTCCCATTACCTACTCTCCTGCCTCATCAGCAGCTGCTGCACATTGCAGTCTTGTTACTGTTAATTAGTGATGAAACACCTGGGCCTTCCCTGACCCAGCAGGAGGGAAGAAGGAGATAGTCCCCTTTGAATGATGGGAGAGAGAAGGGATCTTCATTGCCCTGTATAACTTCAGAAAAAGACTGGAGGATATTATTATTATCATCCCCACTTTACTAATGAGCAAGTCAACAGACATCCTTGGGGATGGTAATCAGCAGGATTCAGCATCACCCCCCAGGGCTGGGAGGAGAAGAGACTAAGAATCCCTATTCCAGTTGGCATCTTGGGCCAAAGCTCCATTATCCCAAACTAATGATGTCTCCTCAATCTATTTTAGCTGTTCAGCCCATGGTAGTTACAGCTTGGGTCTGTGCAGTTTTTCCATCCCTCTTTGTCTACACCTGCCCAAACCTTATCTTTTAATCTCCTTTTAATGGGGGGGGGACCTAAATTTGTCCTAGTAGGAAGAGACTGTGGCTGGGATGAACAGAGTCCTTTCCCCACACCCAGGAAAAGTGGGAGAAACTAGGTGTTGGCCATGCAGGGGTGGGGAAAGACCTTATTTTTGGTTGTAGTATCATGATTTGCTATGTCCTTAGTCACAAATTTCACCCTGAAAGAGCCTTCAGAGACAGATAATCACATCTCTTGATTTACAGAAACTGAAACTGAGGCTCAGCATGGTTAAGTGATTTGCCCATAGGTGATAAGCATCTGAATCCAGATCCCAAGCTTCTAAACCTACTGCTCTTTCTACTCTACCACAAAATCTTTTACTAAAATCATGCTAGAATTCAGTTTCCCAATCTGTCAATTGGGAATACTAATTCCAACCCAGTCTATTTGACAGAACTGTTATAATAATGAAAGAATATATATAAAATCCCTTTGCAGATGGAAAGTGCTATCGTCATTCTAGGGCACATGTAGACAATCAGATGGCTGGGGATGGTCAAAATTGATAGCCTACTGTCATATTTGGGAACTGTTTCTGACTTGAGGCCCTCCCCCCTCCTCCAAGTCTGGCCAGCCAATCCTGGAGCCACCCGCCCCATTGAAGCCACCAGTTCCATTCATGGAGGCCCAGCTGGTGGGAGTTCGGACGAGTGACTGATTCACCACTCACACCCGGGAAGCTGTGAAGCAAACATATTCTGAAAATATAGCTTTTCAATGCATGCTGGCACTTCCTAAGCTGCCTGCTGGCTCTGGGCATGATTCTGGGAAAGAGAGTTAATGCAGGACCTCAATGGAGAGATCTCTTTGGGTACCAGCAGTCACTGGTGACAGCATCTGTCTGAGCAACTCTAGGATCTTTAATTATTGGAGAAAGAGCCAGACTGGCATTGCCCTTAGTGACCTGATGGGGGTAGGGGGCTGAAAGGGAGAGGAGGAGAGGGAGAAAACAGTGGGACAGGGCCAACTTTTCATAACCCGAGTAAATTATTATAATGCACATGGAAGTTTTGTTTTTAGGTAAAGGTAGCTGCATAACATCAGCTGATATTAAGGTCCTCTGCACAGAAATTTTTTTTTATTATATACACCTAATCTTCAATTTAATTTAACAGGATTTTATTAAAGGTATACTTTGTGTTAGACATGGCACTAGATGCTTAGAAAACAGATAAAAATTAAATAGTTTCTGTCCTCAAGAAGCTTATATTCCACTATGTTGTTGTTTCTCCTTCAATCTCGAAGGGAGATGATACCAAGACATGTAAGTGAATTGGATTTAAGTAAAGGTGGGCTTTGCAAAGTCAGCACCCTCACTCTCACCTCCAGAGCTGTGGCAAGATGTAGATCAGGGCAACTGGAGATGGCCCTATATTCTCATTTTAGAGTGGTACATAGTAAGTACTCAATAAACGCTCTCTCTCTCTCTCTCTCACTCAGTCTCTCTCTCTTTCTCCATCTCTCTCTCTCCCTCTCTCTCTCTCACTCAGTCTCTCTCTCTTTCTCCAACCATCTCTCTCTCTCTCTCCCTCTCTCTCTCTCTCTCTCTTTCTCTCTCTCGCTCTCTCCCTCCATCCATTTCTCTCTCACTCACTCTCTCCCTCCATCTCTCTCTTTCTTTCTCTCTCTTTCCCTCCCTCCCTCCATCTCTCTTTCTCATTCACTCTCTTTCTCCCTCCATCTCTCTCTCTCTCTCTCTCTCTCTCTCTCTCTCTCTCTCTCTCTCTCTCTCCCTCCATCTCTCTCTGTGTTCTCTCTCCTTCTCTCTCTTTGTCTCTCTTCTCTCTTTGTCTCTTTGTCTCTCTCTTCTCTCTCTCTCTCTCTCTCTCTCTCTCTCTCTCTCTCTCTCTCTCTCTCTCCTCCTCCTCTAAATGACATATAGATTTTTACCATTACACATTCATTCCTTTTGAAGTATCACTTAAAATGTAAACACATGTCCTCTAAATGGGCATTTGTTTAGTAGTTCCATTGCAAGTGACAACTGATGAAGGGCATAGTAGTATATGGATAGAGAAGCAGCAGACTGGTCACCTGGGGGAAGAGGTGGCTCTGAAAATGAACCGGGTATAGTGTTAGGAATATTTTACTATTCTTCACTGGATCTTTCAGAAATATATTCATTCCCCATCCTGCCATGATGTTGTTGGGAACAGAGGAAAGATGGGACAGGTCCCTACCTTTGGAGTCTCTGAAAGTCAGAACTTCCTTTCTGGGACTGCCCCACAGCTTTTCTGACCTTGGATTAGTCCTCAATTATCACAATTTCACTGTTCTTTTTAAAGATCTTTTGTCTTCTTTCTGACTAAGAGCTACTGCCTGTTCAGAAATGGGAATCTCTCAAAAGATCTGGTTCTAATTCTCCCTATATCTAACCTAATCTAGACCTACCAATAATTTGTGTTCCACCATTTCCTGAGTGCTTTCCCTGACTATTTCAGGTTTTATTTCTCTGATTTCTTGTAGAATTAGGATCTAAGATTCTCCAGGATTTCGAGAACATAGGATCTCCAAATACATCAGTTACCAACTCTTCTCTAAACGTTAATCTTATTACTTTAACTGAACTAGAAGCTCTCTGAAAGATAGTCCAGGTTTTCTCTCTCAATTGTCTCTCCCTATACTTCCAAATTCCCCTCCAAGGACTAGACTAAGGACACTGATTGCTGATAAATAGCTAGGTTCATAGAGTTTGGGCTGAGGCTTTTTATATGGGCAAATAAGAAAAACATTCAATCATCCTTCCTTTGGATTCCATCAAGCCCAACGAAGGAATTAGAATGAAAATGGGAAAAAATATTCCACTGGGAAGTGCCAGGACTGGATCTCTAGGATTCTAGGGTCCATTGTGGAGTCTTCAGGTCTACTTCAAACTGAATTCTGATCACCTTCTAAAGGAAGCTTGGCTGGGCTCCCCAAGTTGCTATTGCCTCCTTCCAAACTACTTTGTATTTGCTTATATCCTTCCAAATTACATTATATCTACTTTGTATTTGCATATATTTTTCTATGTTTGTTGTTTTTCCTAATAATAATAAATTCACTGAGGGTAGGGATTATTTTGTATCCCTCTTTGTATACTTAATGCTTAGTACACAGTAGGTACTTAATGAATTGTTGTTCAACGAATTGAAAGCTTTCCCCCTACTCCAGACTTCTCCTGCTCTGCCTTAACAGCTTTCTTACCTGTGAGATTCTCTACCCTTTCACCTTCCTTCCTATGAGTGCTGAGTTCCTGCTCAGATCACCATTTTTGGAAGCGTGCAGGCCATCTATCTGTGCTAACTTTTGTCCTAGGTCTGCTTCTGAAGTCTTGTGTTTTAGCACAATACTGTTAAGTATTTAATAAACATGCGCACTCCCTCTCTGTTTCTGTCTCTCTGTCTCTGCTTTTGTTTCTCTATATCTCTGTCTCTGTTTCTTTTTCTCTGTCTCTGTCTTTTTTTGTCTATCTGTGTCTTTCTGTCTCTTTCCTCTCTGTTCTCCTATCTGTCTGTCTCTCTCTGCCCTGCACTCTATCTCTTTCTGTCTTTTTGTCTCTGCCTCTCTATCTCTGTTTCTGTTTCTCTGTCTCTATCTCTTTATCTCTGTCTCTCTGTCTCTTTCCCTCTCTCTCCCCCCCTCTCTCTGCCCTCCCCTCTGTCTCTCTTTCTGTCTTTCTCTGCCTCTGCCTCTCCATCTCTGTCTCTTTCTCTGTTTTTGTCTCTCTGTCTCTGTTACTCTGTCTCTGTTTCCGTCTCTTTCTCTCTCTGTCTCTATCTCTTTTGATCTCTGTTTCCCCTTCTGTCTGTTTCTGTCTTTGTCTCTCTTTCTGGCCCTCCTCTGTCTCTTTTTCTCTCTTTCCCTGCCTCTCTATCTCTGAATATTTCTGTTTCTCTGTATGCTTCTGTCTCTCTGTCTGTCTCTGTTTCTGTTTTGGTCTCTCTCCATCTCTTTCCCTTTCTGTTCCCGCCTCTTTCTTTCTCTGTCTTTGTCTCTCCATTCCCCCTCTGTCTCTCTGTCTTTCTCTGTTTCTGCCTCTATCTCTGTCTATCTCTATTTCTCTGTCTCTTTCTCTCTGTCTCTGTCTCTCTCTGTGGTTGTCTTCCTCCCAAACTCCCCGCTCCAGGAAAAACTGAAATTGACTGATTAAGGATGAGGGTAAGGAAAGAATTTTGCAGGAACATGGTATTCACTGCAAGACTGAATAAAAATTCTTGATTTAAAGTCAATAAATATGAGCTGGCTACCTGAATATATGCTATAGTCACTAAAGCTGGCTCAGAGCTCAACCAGGATGAAATCCTGGGCAAGAAACCAAAAAGAATCAAAGAGAAAGACTGATTTGGGAAGTGAAGAGCTGGTTAAGAAGTCGTTATCTGGGTAAAGGCTTTGGATTTCTGGATTCTGGTTTTAGACACAGCCATAATGGACCCTTGGCAGGGTTAGAATACACATAACAAAGGCTGGAAAAAGGGTATTTGCTGCTGGATGTAGTGATGGGGGTCTGTAATCCCAGCTATTGTGGGATTACTATAGCGATAAGGGAGGAGTGGGGGGGATCTCTTGAGCTCAAAGGTTCTGAGATACAGTGGGTTATGCCCATCAGTTGTTTGCATCGAGCATGGTATCTATATAGTGAGCCTCTTGGATGCCCAATAGGTGCAAATTGACCCACATCAGAAATGGAGCAAGTCAAAGCATCCATTTGGGACAGTCATGAAATTGGGCCCATCAATGATCTTTACGTTTCCAACTGGATGAGATAGGAAGATCTAGAGTTAAAAAATCTTATAAAGCTAATCAAAATAACTTAAGACTAGGGGCAGCTAGATGGTGCAGTGGATAGAACACTGGCACTGGAGTTCAAATGTGTCTTTGGGTAAGGCACTTAATCCCACTTGCCTCACCCCGCCCCCCCCCCCCCAATGAACAACAACAAAAAAGGAGGAAAAACTACTTGTAGATATCAACCAAGCTAGATGCCATAGACAGGAACTACACTATTGACCAGTAGTAGAGATAGACATGACCAGAAGGTCAGCAGAGACAAAATACTGCTGCAATAAAGTCCTGTCTTTATATGTACAAATAAAAAGCATATGGATGCAATTAGGAGCAACCAAAGATCTCAATGCAGATTTTAATAAGTGATTTTTACCTTAGCAGTCACTAAGATTTGGTGCAATGGGACCTATGATTTAAATAGGGGAAGGGACATCATTTATTAAGTGCTTAGTATATGCCAGGATGTGCTAAAAACTTTAGTTTTAGATCCTCACAACAACCCTGCTATTATCCCCATTTTACAGCTTAGGAAATTAAGACAGAGTTTTAGTCACTTGCCCACAGTCATATAGCTAATTAGTAATTGAGGTTGTATCTGGACTTGGATCTTCTAACTGTTGTACTGCCTACTTGCCTTTATATGGTTTTGATTATACTGCATTCAAAGGGGAAAAATAGGTAAAAAAATGTTGAACATGGATAGTATAATAAGTGACATGTGGATGATTAGAGTTCTAAATCTGGAATCAGGAAAACATGAGTTCAAATCCAGTTTCAGACACTTATTGGCTCTGTATCACTTAACTATCATCTGTTAGAGATAATTATGTCCCTCATCTAAAGAATGAGAATAACTATAGCATCTCCCTCCCAGATCTATTATGAAGAGAGAATAAAACTATATTTGTAAAGCACTTAACAAACCTTAAAGTGCTATATAAACGCTGGCTATTATTAACATTAAATTTAAAATAATAAATGTATTATAAACATTAAAATATTGTTATTATTCAAAGTTTGGAAGCTCTTTTACATATCTTATTTGAGCCTCACAATAGCTCTGCAAAGTAGGTATTATAGGTATTCTTTCCATTTTACAGATGAGCAAATCAAGGTTCAGAAAGGTTATTTATTAAGTTTCATAGGTACAATTTGACAAAAGCCTTCCTGACTGCCCAGCACTCTATCTTTTATATACTGTTTATATACTTTTATATAGGGGTAACTAGGTGGGACAGTGAATAGAGCAACTAGTCTTGGAATCAGGAAGATACCAGTTAAAATCCAGCCTCAGACACTCATTAGTTGTGTGACTCTGGGCAAGTCACTTAACCCCAATTGCCTTAAAAAAAGACATACCCATGTGAGAAAATCTAGTAACTAGAGGAGAGGAAAGTTTTCAGGTTAAAGATCAATGAAAGTAGAAACAGAAATCAGACTGTCGTCAGACTATACTACAGACTACCTGGCCAGAAGAACTATTTGAGAAGTTGGAGCAACAGATTGGGAACCTGAAGATTAATAAAAAGATTCAATTATTTGTCTCCTGGATTTCTCTCTGTCCAAAGTAGGGCAACTTTATGATAAGTAGAGGTTGCCTTAATGATAATTCTAGCCCTTTGGCAAAGGGAGGAAACATTAGGAGAAATACTGTTTTGGAATTAGCTCTTACAAGGAAGATCATAGATTCAGAGCAGGAAGAGACATTAAAAACTACTAAGTCCCACTTCTTCCTTTTTAGAGTTGAGGAAACTGAGGAACAAAAAACTAAGTGACTTATCTAAGACCACACAGCTAGTAAGGAGGAACTGGTTACTGAAGTAATCATGAGAAATTTGAAAGAAACTGATCACATTAGTTTATAATTTGTGATATAAGAGAGGATAGTGATACATCCTAGATTTTGGGAGAGTAGATAAAAGATGCTTGAGAGTCTATGGTTTAAAATTCTAAGGGGGAAGTTAGATATCAGGGATAGGACTTAAAAATAGGATGAAGGGGATAGAATTCTGAAGTATAAAATTCTCAAGATAGAAAGATAAACAGTTCTCATGAGGAGGCAAAATGGCAGTTATCGAAAAAGACTAATCCTTGCTGGTGGGAATTATCTCGATTTTATACTTTTGTTCCCAGTGTCTAGCACAATGCCCAACTGAACATGGTAGGTACTTAATAAATGCTTGTTTAATGATTTTTACTCATTTCAATTTTTAAAAGACATGCAGAAGATAGGAGCAAAGATGGAAGTAATGGAAGATGAATGCAAAAATACAATATGGTCCTATAAGAAGTACATCAAGTATGCTCCATCTCACAATGAGTTGAGGCTGATGAAGAAAGCTAGAGGGAACAAAGAAGACTTTAAAAAGCTATACAGAGGAAAGGAAGAAGATCAAAGAAGTCGAATGGCCATTGTTTGGAATCAAGTTAAAATAAGAAGCATTTATTAAGCACCTATGATATACCAGGCACTGTGGAGGGTGGGAAAATTAGGGAGGGGGAACAATAATAGATGATGGGGAAAACTGCAGAACTATTCAACTTTTATTTTTTTGTTTTCTCTCCCAAAGAAAGAATTTTTGGATTGGAAAGGACAGTACAAAAATGGATAATAATGAGTTGATATCCAAAAATAATTATAGAGATAGAAAGACAGCTGCTCTTGATGAAGTCAAATCACTAGGCCTAGATGAATTTCATTCTAAGGTATTAAAAATCTTTTGAATATGGTAGCTGAGTCATTGTCAATAGACTTAGATAACTGAAAAAAAGGGAGATGTAACACAGGATAGGAAAGTGGCAAATAGATGAGTTTTCAAAAGAAGACATTGGGGGGTGTGTGTGAATGATTGGAGTTCATGATGGAAGGGATGATAATGTCCATTTAGAAAAGGAAGCAGTGATCAAAAAGAGCCAGCATGGTTTCACCATGAACAAATCATGCCAGACTGACTATTTTTCCTTTCTTGACAGTGTTATTAGACCAATAGGTCAAGAAGATGTGCAGATATAATTTACCTAAATTTTAGCTAAGCATTTGAGGAAGTTAAATTTTATTCTTGTGGGGAAGGACAGGTTAGGTGGAAACATGCATTAATACAGCATTAATTGGATGGTCAGATGCAGAGTCATAAATGGTTTAATGTCAACATTCAAGAAGGTATCTAGTTGAGCACCCAGGGGATTTGTGCTTGGGTCTGAACTATTTAACATTTCTCTTTGATGACTTAGATAAAGGAAAAGATGACATGCTTATTTTTCAAGTAGGGAGGGATAGCTAACATGGCAGAAAACAGAACAGAAATCCAAAAAGATGTTGATAGATTAGAACTGGCAGATGGGGAGAAGGGTATATGTAGACTGGGCTGGTAGGCTCTCTGCGCAATTCTCCTGTCAATCCTGCTATTAAAAAAGAGTGTCCTACTTTATGTATCAAAAATACATTTAATAGGGAGAAAGATATGTTTTACACTTAGGTTAAAGCCAGTTTTATATGTAGAAGAGAGGGGGTAGGGTATGACTGAGAAAGATGTAAGGCTTTAGTGGACCCATGAGTTCGATGTAATATGGAGCCAAAAAGGATGATATAGTATTGGTCTGCATTAAGAAAGACATAGCATCCAAAATGAAGGTAATGGTAACTTTGCTGTACTTTGCTTTGATGTGAATCCATCTGGATTATTGCATTCATCTCTGGGTCTTACATTTTAGGAAGGGCATAGACAGTAGACAGAGACAGACAGATAAATAGATACACCTAGATAGATACACAGATAGACAGACAGACAGACAGAATAGAAAGCTAGGTATACAGGATACATAGACAGGTGGATAAATAGATAGACAGGATAGACAGAGAGATAGACAAGAGAGATACAGTCAGATACATAGATAGATAGACATGATAGATAGATAGGAAGGATAGATAGCATAGATAGATAGGCAGATATATAGACAGATAGGTTATATGGATAGATAAATAGATAGACAGGATAGATAGGCAAATAGACAGGATTGATGGATAGATAGACAGCCAGGATAGACAGACAGGCAGGATATATATAAATAGATAGACAGAGAGACACACAATATTGATAGAATAGAGTCAGATAGACAGGGTAGATAGATAGATGGACAGGATAGATGGATAGATAAACAGACAGAATAGATAAACAGACAGATAGGATAGACAGCATAGATGGATAGAACACTTACTTTGTGCCAAGCACTGAGCTATGTGTTGGAAATACAAATATGAGCAAAAAGAAAGCCAATCCCTATCCTCGAGGAGCTTACATTTTAATGGGAAAAGTAACCCATAAAGAGTTACTAGGAAGAATGGGGCAGCATGACTAGCAGAATGACATGCACAAGTTAAGGTCATGCCATCTGAGGAGAGACAGGGTGTGCTGGGGACATTTATCCTGGAAAAGAGAAATCTCAGGAGGCCATGGGATCTGGCTTCAAGCATTTGAAGGGTTACCATGTGGAACAGGGATTAGGTTTGTTCTGCTTATCCCTTGGAGGGTGGAATTAGAGGCAATTGGATGAGAAAGTACAAAAAGGCAGATCTGGGCTTAATGCAAGGAAAAAAGAACTTTGCAACAGTGAGAGCCTGCCAAGAGTGGGATGGATCAATAGAAGGGCTGCCTCGGAGGTAGGAGCGTCCTCCTCCCTGGATATCTCCAGACAGAGACTGAATGACCATTTCCACATGAGTTGTTGAAGGTTTTGCTATTCAGGTGTGGGTTGGACTAGAAGGCCTTGGAGGGCTCTTCTAAGTCTTATGTCACAACTTTCACCTGTTATCACTATCAGTGTGATGCAGTTATTCTGTAAAATGTGTTTCTGATATCACCCGGAGCTGAGAGAGATTCTCTGAGGGGAACTCACAGGTGGGACCTACTACTTTGTACCTGTCATGTGAGAAAAGGGAGAACAAGCCTTTATTGTTAATAGTGGGTGAAGTTATATAGTTGGAAAAGCCTATTTTAGGGACCTGGCCCCTGTTCTTTGCTTTCTTCTGAGCATCTTTACCCTATCTCCCCTTTTTTTTCTTGTAGGGAAGCATCATGTTATATAGGTATAGTATGGCTGGTATAGGGCACTGGACATGGAGTCAGGATTCATATCCTACATCAGACACTTTATTGATTGTGTGACCAGTTAGTCAGTAAGGGCCAGTTAGTCAGCTTCCTCATGTGTAATCTATGATCCTATGAAGTTACCTCTCCCACCTGTCCCAGAGGACAGGTCTAACTTTGTTAACCCTCCCCTAGGATTTGGAGGGAACCTGAAGAGGACAATGCTGATCCCAAAGAGAAAGCACTAATGAGAGAATATTTTAGGCACTGGGGCAGGTGGGTGAAGGAGATAATTTAAATCATACTGTACAGACAGGCCACCTCTCTCATCTACCCCTCCTATTCAACATGATGAAGGTAATGTTTGCAGCCCACCTTGCAAATGGCTCTTCCAAAGGATCTACAGATACCCAGTTCACACTGATTATTTCCACTTTATCTCCTGAGAAGAAGCTGAGTATGATTTTATAAATAGAGAAAAGCAGAGGATAGGAAGGTTAAATGGCTTGTCCACTTCTCATAATGGCTAAAATTACAATTTGATTTTCTCCTGCTTTTTTAGGCTGGCCCCAGCCTTGCCCTTAGGGAATATTTTGTATTCAATAAAGACCAGAGGAAAATCTGATTACATTTTTCAGGAAGGATGATGGAGACTTAAAGAGGGAAGCCTATAGGCCCAGCCTAAGTAGATCTCTTTTCCTTTCCCCATTTACACAGAGAAAATATTATAGATTACAAGATTTGGAAGAAACTTTTTAGATCATCTATATTAACAGTATTATCATTGGAGGAACAAAATTTCTGAGAAAGGATGTGATTAGTCTAGGGTCACATAGCTACTTACTTAATACTCCAAGCCAACCTGCCATCTTGCTTGGATGTTTCCCTGAACACAAAACCTTAGGTATTCCCATCCTATGGATCATTTGCTATATGTCCCACTCAATGCCAATTCCTATTATTACTGACTTCCCCAGTTGACATCCATCACCATGATCTGTAAAGGACAAGCAAAGACAGCCTAATTCTCTGAGCAAACAGGTTCTGGGGTCTTCCCAGGTTGATCCAAAGGCAAAGCCTTCAGATTTGGAAGCAACCTCAGAGGTCCAATTCATCCTCTATATCCCTCTTTTATCTATAGCAATCCCAGTAAGTAGTCATTCAACTAGTTGGAGCCCTGTCAAGGATGAAAAACCCAGTATTTCCTGAGGCTGCCCATTCCACTTTTCAACCAATAAAAATTTTAAAATGCCTACTATGTACTAAGTATCACACTAAGTTCTTCTCCCCTTCCGCCCCCCCCCCCCCCTGACAGATGGTTCACATTATTAGGAAGTCCTTGCTTACCTTGAGCAGAAATTTGCCTCTGTAACTTCCATCCATTAGTCCTAGAGCTATTATTATACTCTAGGCACATGAGAATCAGCCCTTCACCCATTTTCCCTAACAGGTTTTCCAGTTCATGACTAAAACAGTTAGATCTGGGTCACCTGGAGGTTCCTTAACAACCCCAACCAGAACACAGAGAGGAGGATTGTTGATGAAGGGTCAAGGTCTTCACTGAACCCTTGAAAACCACAAGAGCAAATATTCACATTTCTCTTCCTAAAGAAAGGGATTTCCCAAATCTTTGCAAACAGAGAGATGCAGCCCTAAAACCTTTCATCCAAAATTTAAGCATATTTCCTATCAGCAGGAAAAGTAGACTCTCCCACTTGCTGCACCATATTATCAATCAATCAGGATTATCTGGATGGGTGCCTATTGTATATTCAAAGGAATGACACAGAAAACAAAGTGTCCCCTAGAGAAGCAGTTTGAGATAGTGCTTAAAGGTCCAAATTCAGAGTTAGAAAGAACTCGTTCCTGCCTCTGACACCTACTAGCTTCCATATGTTAACTGAAACACTGGAGAGGCAGTGAGGTGTTGGGGAAATGAAAGAAGCAACAAAATCTTATAGAAAGCATATTTGCATAGCAACTGGGTTGGAATCCTGGATGTTAGCACTTTTTGGTTCAGTCACCCCAGGCAATTTAATTAACTTTAAAATCTTTGAGCCTCAGTTTCTTCATCTGTAAAATGGGGTTACTAGTACTTTTCCTACTTACTTCACAGGGCTGTTGTGAAGAAAATATTTTGCAAATCTATTATTTAAAGGTTGAAGAATAATGATAATTAGTTGAGTGACCTTGGACAAAGAACATAAATTCTCTAAAATTTAATTTCTTCCTGCTAAAAAGGAGAGAATTGGATTAAAAGAACTCTCAAGTTTCTTCAGGCTTTAGGTTTGAGAGACAGTAACTCAAGTCAACAACTTTGGTGTCATTTTGAGTTCTCCCTCACTTCACATATCCAATCAGTGGTCAAGTCTCACTTATCCTACCTAACATTTCACCTCCATCCCCTTCTCTCCCATCATATAGCCACTAAT
This sequence comes from Myrmecobius fasciatus, assembly GCA_023553655.1. Lineage (NCBI taxonomy): Eukaryota > Metazoa > Chordata > Mammalia > Dasyuromorphia > Myrmecobiidae > Myrmecobius > Myrmecobius fasciatus. The sequence goes on along the minus strand of JAJPUD010001251.1, from coordinate 31,191 downwards.
TTAGCTCAGTTCCTTTCTTATGGATTATTCCAATAGCCTCCTAATTGATCTTCCTGCCTCTAGGATCTTCCCTTTCTAGTCTTTCTTCTACATGGTTATCAAAATGAGATTCCTAAAGCACCTTATGTGACCATCTCATTCTCTAGCTGAAGAAACTTTAGGTACTCTCCACTGTCTCTAGGAGAAAACAAACTCCTAAGTTCAACACTAAAAGCTTATGACATCTGGCTTCAAACTCTTTCTGGGCTAATTACATATTACTACCTGTTACACACTCAACATTACATTCAAGGTTGTCTCATTGATGTTTCCTATACATGATAATTCACTCCCCTCTTCTGTTCCTTTGCATGGATTCTTTCCCCTTGTTCTGTCTCTTGAAATCTCTATATTTCTTCAAAACTCAAGCTAAAGAGCCACCTTGTACAAGTAATCTTTTTTGATTCCCTTAGCTTTTAACTCCCATGTTTCTATAATCTATTTGCATTGAGTTAAATATATATATATATATATATATACACATACACATACATGTAGATTATATATAAATACATGTACATATATACAATATATACATAGTAATACAAATATATATATATATATATAAAAACACACACATAAATAAAATTTTCTGAGAACCATTTTCCCCAAGTAAATATAAGCTCCTTCAAGGAAGGAGTTATTTTATTTTTATGTTATGTCTCTAGCATTTAATACAGCTGTTTGGCACACTATATGTACTTAATAAATATTTTTTGAACTCAAAAATCACTTCTGGGCTATATACCTCAAGATCTTTCCCAACTAGTCAATAGCTATGTGATCCCAGCTTGTCCCTCTGGATTACTTTTCCCAGAATTGGTTTCCCTCAGGGTATCATAAGATCTAAGACTTTGTTATACATCTAATTATAGATAGTTCTCTCTCTATATATGTATATGTGTGTGTATGCATGTATACATATATACATACATACACACATGTATCTGCTGACACTTAGTCACATGAAGATATATTCAAATCCCTGTCACTATACCCTTTGTCCTGCCTGGGAACTTAAGTCAGCCTCAAATCAATCACTCAGGTTGGGAGCAATTTGAGAATAGAAGGAAATGATGGTACTCAGGGTGCTCACTGCGTAGTAGAAAAAACCAAAATTTGAATGCAGAAATCTAGGACCTAGTCCTTGGTCTTGCTGTATGAATTTGTATCTTCCTGTTCCCATTTTTTCCCCATCTGTAAACTGAGAATAATATTTGTTGTTTCTGGCTAGAGTGCAGGAATCTGGGCATCAGATTATATAATAGATGTAACAGTGTTCTCTGGAACGTCTAAATGGAGTAAAAAAAACTTTTGGGAAGGGAGTGACCAAGGCTGGAGGAAACATAGGGTCAATCATGGTGGGGACAAGCCAGAGCAACAGATGGGGTAAATGGGAGAGGGGACAGGGAAGAGAGATCTAAAACACAGATCCAGAGGTGGAAGGATTCTAGAGATCATCCGGTCCAGAATTTCTTAACCTGAGAATTCCAAAGAACCCAGGGACAGATTTTCATGAGTCTGCTAGTTTGGAGGGCAAAATATTCTATCATCATTTCTACTCCCCTCTAATTGAATTTGAGAATTTACTTCAATTATTTAAAAACATTATTCTGAATCCAGACTTCCAAAGAGGCTCAAGACACAAAAAAGGAGACAATTTTCAGATGATGAAATTAAAACTATTTGTAGTCATATGAAAAGTTGCTCCAAATCACTATTGACAGAGAAATGCAAATTAAGACAACTCTGAGGTACTACTACACACCTGTCATATTGGCGAAAATGACAGGAAAAGATAATGACGAATGTTGGAGGGGATGTGGGAAAGCTGGGATACTGATGCATTGTTGGTAGAACTGTGAATGGATCCAACCATTCTGGAGAGCAATCTGGAGCTATGCTCAAAAAGTTATCAAACTGTGCATACCCTTTGACCCAGCAGTGTTTCTATTGGGCCTTTATCTCAAAGAGATCTTAAAAGAGGGAAAGGGCCCCACATGTGCAAAAAGGTTTGTGGCAGCCCTTTTTGTAGTGGCCAGAAACTGGAAACTGAATGGATGCCCATCAATTGGAGAGTGGCTGAATAAATTATAGTATATGAATGTTATGGAATACTATTGTTCTGTAAGAAACGACCAGCAGGAGGATTTCAGAGAGGCCTGGAAAGACTTACATGAACTGATGCTGAGTGAAATCAGCAGAACCAGGAGAACATTATACATGGCAACAAGACTATACGATGATCAATTCTGATGGACATGGCTCTCTTCAACAATGAAATGATTCAAACCAGTTCCAATTGTTCACTGAAGAAGGCCATATACATCCAGAGAGAGGGATGTGAAATGTGGACCACAACATAACATTTTCATGCTCTCTATTGATGTTTGCTTACATTGTGTTTCCTTTTTCTGATTTTTCTTTCTTGTAGATATGATTTTTCTTGCACAAAAATGATGTGTGGAAATATGTATACATATATTTGATTTGTCAAGTATTTTAACATAATTAACATGTAGTGGATATCCTGTCATCTAGGGGAGGGGTGGGGAGTAGGGGGGAAAATTTGTAACAGAAAGCTTTGTAAGGGTTAATGTTGAAGAATTACCCATACATATGTTTTGCAAATAAAAAGTTTTAATAAAAAAAGACACAAAAAGGTTTAGAATCCCTGATTTAATCCAACCCCTTGAATTTATAGATGATGGGGCCAAAGTTCAGAGAACTTAAGGTCATCAAGTAGAGAAAAGACAGGACCTGAAGTGATTTGACCAAGATCAGTAGCAGAAGGAAAGAGAAAAGCTCCCAAAGATGGAAATCCTAAAAAGTTCTAAAACACACACACACACACACACACACACACACACACACACACACACACAAATGTTGCTTTTGTTCCCTCCACCTCTACCCCCCAAACATTAACCAAACACAAACAATTTTAAAAAATGCTCCCGGGTCAGGAACCTGACCATTTCAGCTCTGGGACTGGTGGATAGATTCTTCCTTGCCCACAGGGTCCCTGGCAGATTCATTGACTTAGCTACCTCTCCTGGGACAACTAAAAGGCCTCTGAGGCGCACCTAAATCAAGGTTGAGAGTCAAAAGCATCCATCCCCTCTAGGCCACACTGTAACATTTTCCAAAGTGCCTTCCCATCTATCATCCCATTGTGTGCCTCATGGGAATAATAACGCTTGTGGTCCACAGAATCATCATAAGGTTCAAAAGTGCCTGGAAAACCTTATAGAATTATTTGTACAAATATTACTTGTGGTCATTATTATTATAACAATTATCATTAACAGCGGTCTTCAATGACTGTTAACCTAAAGGGAAATATACTGCTAGAATTCCAGGCACTAGGCCAGATGGGGCTTTCAGCCTTTAAAGGCCAGGCCTCCCTCCTTCTCTGATCTGCTTTCTTTCCTTTCCTGACCAGTGATATCCTTTTCTTTCAGGCTTTTAGGACACTGAGGTTTGATTTTTCACCTCTCCAATGTCCTTCCCACCTATTCCTGGGTTTTAGTAATACATATATGTCATCTCCCCTTACTAGGTTGTAAACTGAATGAGGGCAGGGACCATGTCTTATCCAAATTTAAAATGTTAATTTTCAATGTAAATCCTTATTCAGATCTTTCCTAGCATCCAGTATAGTGCTTTGCACACAGCCAGCACTTTAATAAATACGTGAATTGTACAGAGTGGAGTTATCTGCAGGCGAGGAGTCTTTCTTGGTCCCCTTTCAAATACTAAAGCAACATTCGTTGCTGTGTATTCCGCCTACCATGAAGGCCGGCCCCAGACAGAGAAGCAGAAGAGTGGGTTTGGGGCATGGAAAAGCAGACAGTGTGGGCGTGGGGCTAATTCAGGGAGCCCCTCACCACCTGCCTCTCCAGTTTAGGTTACTTGGAATGTGTGATTTCCCTCAAAGATTTAATAATCATTTTGTCTACATGTAATTCAGGATTGTCTCAGAGTATAGGGAAATAATTATATACACATGAGAAAGAGAGAGATGGGTATGGAGAAGGGAGGGTGGGGGAAAGAGAAAGAGAGAGAGAAAAAAAAGAAACAGACAGAGACAGAGAGACAGACCAATGTACAGACATAAACAGAGAGAGACAGAGACAGAGAGCCAGTTAGACAGAGAGACAAAAACATAGAGAAACAGAGATAGATAGATAGAGAGAAGAGACAGAGAGAGAGATAAAGATGGAGACAAAGAGATAGAAACAGATAGAGAGACAGAGAGAATTAGAATTAGAGCCTTCATGTATTATCTACCCAATTCTCTTATTTTATAAGTAATGAAACTGCAGCCCAGAAAAGAGCTACAATCCAGGTTTCTTGACTCCTTGAACCTTCAGTATTGCCATTCTCCCCAGAAACCTCTGCTCTATCTAGGATTTTCGAGGCAGATGCATGAAAGAGAAGGCTATGAGTTGCCTTTACTGTAGGGGATAAGAATGGGGCAAGCATTTGGGAAGGAAGGGTGAGGTCTCTGGGGAATACACTTCTTCCTCTCCATCTCTCCCTATTTCCCAGCTTTCCCCTGTGAGAACTCAACAATCACAGAGTCACCAATTCTTAGAGCTGGGCGAATCCTGAGAGCTGGGCCAGCTCTTACCTCTCTAAGTATTCCTTCAAAATCTTTATTCCTTTATATTCAGAATTTCAGATCTTGAGCTGAATGGGACTTGGGAAACTCCCTTGTTCTCTCCCCCCTCCTTATTTTAGAATTGAGGAAATTCAGATAGGAGGTTAAGAGCCTTGATATAGATCAGAGAGGTAGGATTTGAACGTAGATTCTCTGACCTCCAACAATAGTGTGTTGTGCTGCCTCCTCCATTCCTCTCACCATCATCCTAGTCTGAGTTCAACTTCCCTCATGGAAATTTCTGCAGATAATCCAACTAACCTGTGTCACTCACTACTTCTTCTTCTTCTTCTTCTTCTTCTTCTTCTTCTTCTTCTTCTTCT
>JAJPUD010001251.1:8561-20714 GCA_023553655.1 Myrmecobius fasciatus | reverse complement strand
AGAGAGAGAGAGAGAGAGAGAGAGAGAGAGAGAGAGAGAGAGAGAGAAGGAGGGAGAGATAGAGAAGGAGGGAGGAGAGAGAGAAAGAGAAAGAGAAAGGAAAGGAGACAGACAGAGACAGAGAAAAGAGAAAGGCAGAGAGAGACAGACAAACATACAGAGAGAGACAAAGATAGGCAGACAGAAAGACAGACTGAGAGAGACATACAGAGAGACAGTGTCGCTGTGCTATGGGCTTTAAAAATATGATCTACTTTTATCTCCACAACAACCCTGAGAAATAGATGCTCTTATTATTCCCATTTTACAGTTGAGGAAACTGAGGTAAACAAATTATTGATGTGCCCAGGATCATCCAATTAATGTCTGAGGTTGGATTTGAACTCTGGTCTTTTTAATTCCAGACTAGCAGTGTGTCATCTAGTTGCCTTAAGTTACATGGCCAATATTATAGTAGGGTCTTCCTGGTTCCAAGCACAGCTCTTTATTCTCTATACCCTCTTGACTTTCAATAACAGCAATAAAAACTCAACTTTATATAAAGCTTTGTAAGCCTTGTTTAAGATACATTATCTCATCTGATCCACATAAGAACACAGAGAAGTAAGTATTTAACCATTATCCCCATTTTGCAAATAAGTAACAGACACCGAAAGGTGAAAGATCTTGCAAGAGTCACACATCTCTTAAGTGTCAAAGTCAGAATTTGAATCTGTTTTTACAGACTTGAAATCCAACACACAATGCCATGATGCTGACACTAACCCTGGGTAATGGGGGAACAGCTTATTGGGCATTGCTGGGCTGGGATACTTGCCTGACATGGAATAAGGCAGGGTAGATGGAAGTGAGAATGGCGTGAGGTGTCTGTTCTCCCCTACACATTGAAGCTTTGGGTAACCTTAAAGACTGGAACTCCCCCATCAAAATGATTGGGTTGAGCTCTTCCAGAAAGCCAGCTCATAATAGAACTCATTGGACTCTTTCTCAGCCTAGCTTTTGAGGCAGTAAGGACCAGTGAAAAGACCAAGGTTTTGGAGTCAAAAAAGATGAATGGGAGCTCTAGCTCTAACTTAATAGCTGTATGTGACCCAGTTTCACTATTTGTAAAATAGGGACATAACATTTGAATTACTTATTTCACATGGTTAGTTGTGCTGTGAGGAAACTGCTTTAGAAAACTGAAAGCTGCTCTAGAAATGTGAATTATTTTGTCTTAATATTTCTTTTCCATTCTTTGACATCTAACCAATGTCACCTGTGAGGGCTAGACAATATTTACCCTGAGCTCCCTCTGGCGCCTTGGACACGCCAGCTTTAAACCTGCCTGGAATTTTCTCATTTCGCCTCTCTGACCACTCGTGGCCCTTCTTCTTTCCTTCAAAATTCGGTCCCAAACTCACTTCCTCCAAGAAGACTTTCATAATTAACCCTAGCTCTGTGTCCCTGAAATAGGTATGGCCCTGTGACCATGCTCTGAGATCCATAGGCTACCAGGGCTGGAATGGTTCAACCTTCCCATTTTTCAGAAGAATAAACTAAGGCACAGACAGCAGAGAGCCATTTGCTCAAGGTATTAGGGCAGGCAAAGCCCAAACTCACATCCAGGTCTCCTGATACCCAGGCCCATTCTCTAAATCACATGTAGAGCTTGCCTCTTCCATTCTGTAGGGTGTTTGCCAAGTGAGAACTTTAGGTTGGTGTATGGGAGCAGTGGTTGGGTGTTGTCTTATGAGGGCAGATCAGGTTTCTCAGGAGCAAGGCTTCAAAATTGTGTTGAGGAGAGTTATCCTTTTTATGAGGGAGAGAAGGGGGGAGGGAGGAGACAGAAAGGGGAGGGAGGGAAAGAGAGAGGGGGGGAGGGAGGAAGAGAAAGGAGGAAAGGAAAGAGAGAGAGGGGGAGGGAGAAAGAAAGAGGGGAGGGAAAGAAATAGAGAGACAGAGACAGAGAGAGGGAGAGACACACAGAAACAGAGAGAGATAGACAGAGACAGAGACAGAGACACACACACAGAGAAGGATGGAGAGAGGGAGGGAGAGAGGGAGGGAGGAAAAGAGGGAAGGAGAGAGGGAGGGAGAGAGGAGACAGAGATAGACAGAAACAGGGACAGAGATAGAGAGAAAGACAGAGAGAAAGGAAGGGAGGGGAAGAGAGGTGCAGGGAAAGAGGGAGGGAGAGGAAGGGAGGGAGGGAAAGGGAAAGGGAGGGAGAGACAGACAGAGACAGAGACAAAGACAGAGAGATAGCAAGAGAGAAATAGAACAGAGACATGGGGAGAGATAGAGAGACAGAGAGACAGAGAGAGATAGAAACACACAGGGAGAGAGTGAGAGATAGAGACAGAAACAGAGATAGAGACAAAGACACACACACAGACATAGAGGATGCTCTGATGCTCCTTTCCACTCTAACTACTCGGAGCCCTGGGCTGGAAGTCAGAATGCCTGGGGAAGCTCCTCTCCTTCTCTGGGGGCCTCAGCTTTCTGTTCAGTGCCATGAGCCTCTGCCACAAAGATATCTCACCTTTCCTTCCTTCCAAAAGGAATAGCTCTGCTGCTGAAGTATGATGAGCCCACCTAAACATGAGCCCAGAATGGACCCAAGTCTGGCAACGGAAACCATGTGTATTATTTCAGGAGCAGGGCCTCCCACCAAGGGCTCTGCCAAGTTTTACACAGCCCTCTACATGAACTTTCTCCTCACAGTGGCTGAATATCACCTAGGGTTCCAGAGTTCCAGGGGACCTCCTGGGCCCCAAGAAAGCACTCACTAATCACAGCTGGAACAGCAGAGAATGGAGGAATCTCAGAGGCCAATTGGTCCAGCCCATCCATGTGCAGGAAACTCCTTAAAAACACAGGCAATCCGTGGTCATTCAGCCTCTCCTTGAAGAGCTCCATCCACTCTTTGACAGCCTAGGGTGGAGCTCCTACTGGGTTTTCTGAGTTATGAGTTTTGTCTCTCTGGCTAGCCTGGGGTGTCCGATGGTAGTGACCTTGCCTTTAGCTCCTCTCCCTAGCACCAGTACCAATGGGACACACCACAGCCACTCAGCGCATCACTTTAATTTTTGCCCAGGAAACTTCAGATATTCCCTGCTTTGGGAGTTGTCTCTGGCCTGGTGACACAGAAACACCATTGCCAACCACTGGGAATTCTCTGTGCTCAATCTTTTGGTCGGTACAATTGAGCGCTTAATAAATGTGTGTGTTAATAATATATTGTTGTGGAACAGACACTCAAGAAGAAGGCTACCCAATGTTTGCCTTTCTTTGTAGCCCCAGTGCTTAGCATAGTGACTGTAACATAGTAAATGCTTGCTGACTGACTGAATGATCATCCAGGCACGACAGACCCACAGAGCTGGATGCGCTACAAAATGGTTGCTTCCATCACTTCTGCTTTTTCTCCTACCAAAAGGAACAGCCCTGCCACTTGCATGTAGTGAACCAGTCCAAAACCAGCCCAGAATGGGCTTTCCCTACTTTTATAATGCCTCAGGGTAGGCTCAGAATGAGAAAAAGACTTGGTGCCCTCATGCTGTCTTCCTGTCCCACAAGTCAGCAGCCCTGGTTTTTTTTTAATTTTTAATTTTTAAAGCTTTTTGTTTTCAAAACATATGCACGGATAATTTTTTAACATTGACTCTTGCATAGCCTTGTGTTTCAGATTTTCCCCTCCTTCTTCCCACCCCCTCCTTTAGATGGCAAGTAATTCAATGTATGTTAAACATGTTAAAATATATGTTAAATCCAATAGTTAAATATGATTCTCCTGATGCACAAGAGAAATCAGATCAAAAAAAAAAGGAAGTAAATGAATAAGAAAACAAAACGCAAGCGAACAACAACAAAAAGTGAGAATGTTATGTTGTGATCCACATTCAGTTCCCACAGTCCTCTCTCTGGGTATAGATCAGCCCTGATTTTTTGATAAAATATGAAAAAAGGGGAACATCTATGCCTGGATATTTCATGTTTATTCAATACTACCTCTTCCTACATACACTTATAACCCTAAAATTGCCTTCCCCATCACAGATGCTGATGGTGACCTCTAGAAACACTTTATTTTATCAGAATATTGACCAATTTCCCATTTGTTCTCTTGGTAGCTTCCTGTTTTTTCCATTCCTCAGAGACCCAAAGAAAGGCTCACCATGAGAATATACTGCTGGAATGGGAAGAAACCTTCCATCTCTTCCCCTGTCAAAAAAGACAACCATCTCCTTCTCCCTTTACTTTCTCCCTTCCTCCTTTTCTCCCCCACACAAGAAAAAAGAGCTCCTTGGAGCTTTCTGCAGAGCCTCTAGGGCAGAAGGGATGCAGGTATGCTTTGGTGTTTCTCAAGTGCACACATCAAAGGAATGCTCGGTTGGCTATCGGCCATTCTGCATAGGGTCAGAGACATCAGGTTCTGGAAGCTCTCTTCTCCATCTCCATCTTCATTACTGGATCTCAGTGCTTCCAGCAATAAGCTTTGGCCACCAGGGTCCATTCAAATGGGCCTGGGTCCTTAAATTCAAGGGCTCTTAAGATATTTTGGGTGGACTCAGCCATTTGGGAATTGGATAAGTTCTTGAGTAGGAGATCCAGATCTAGCTCAAGACTGTAATGGTCCCAGGTGGACTTCCCCACAGTCACGAGTCAGGCTCATTGTCTCCTGACTTCCAGTCCAGTCCTTCTCCTACACTATGGCTGCAAACTTCCCTTCTCATCCATTACTTGGACCTGTCACCCTGACCCAGGTCCAAGGGACCAAGCCTATTGAAAATCTCCTGCCAGCTCTGCCCTTCTTCTGGTCTTGCTTGGTCATGGGAGAAAGGGGAGTTTGGAGGCCTGCCCCTCCCCCTGTCAGTGAATGCTATCAGCACTAGGCAGCATTACTATCTGGTAGACTCCTGTTGCCTTAGCAACCTGCCAAAGATTCTGGTAGAGGCACATGGGATAAAAAAGAAGGACTCGGTTCTCTCTGTCCCTGCTTCACATTCAAGCACATGGACAGGCAGCCCAGGTGTTCTTAGAACGCCTTCATTCTCAGCTTCCCTTTCTCTTTAGTCAGCTCTCAGTGATGGTTTGCTTTCCTCACGGAGCTTCTTAAAACACCTGGAAATCTCTGTTCTTCCCTGTTTCTTGGACTCACTCTTTGGACTAGAGACCCTAAAATGAGGCCTGATGTCAAAGTGTGCACTGACAGAGTGGCTCTGGGGATGACTTTGGACATGGCTAGAAGAGGTGGCCATCTACATTGGGTAATAGGGTATAAAGAAAATAAGTATCTCACACTCCTCCTAAATGTCCATCATTAGGACTTTGGTTTGCTACTATTTCCATAAGATCCCATTAAAATGAAAATATCTTGTCGAGAAGCCACAAGCCAATCCCAACCACCCTAGTCAAGCCCTCTTGTCTCCTGCCAAAACACCCCTACCCTCCAGCCTCCGTCTGGATCCTGGGTTTTCCCATCTCCCCATCTCTGTACATATCTCTCCCTATACCTAAAATGTATGCATTCTCTTTCTCCAGCTGAATCCCAATTCAAATTTTAAAGCCCAATTTCCAGCAGTCAGATTGAATGTCTTGATGTTTCCTTTTCACAACATTTCATCTCCTTTTTTTACCATCCCTGGGATGTTAATACTCTTAGATCATTTCCTAAGTATAGCCTCTGACATGTGGACATCTTGGATCCCCCCATCAGTTAGTGCTTCCTCACAACCAATTACTTTGTACACCATTCTTGTTTATGTGTCTCCTTCCTGTCCCAAGTAGAATGTAAGCTGCTTGAGGGCAGCATCATTTATGCTTTTATAATTCAGCACTTGGGCTTACAGCACTACCACAGTGCCTGGCACATAATAAATGCTTGTTAAATTCAATCAAATCAGAAATCTCATGTCCTTTAGAAAGTCTTCTTTCTTCCTCCGAATCAACAACCATTTTCCCATTCAGATATCACAGAGAATATTGCTTTATAATCCCTGATTATTCAGTATTGACTTTATTTCCAACCAGACTTGTGATTTCACAAGTATAGGAAACTTCCAGTGAGTAAACTTCCCCTAGGGCTAGTCAGCACCTTATAAACCTCACAGATGTCTAGGACAAAGTTTCTTAAACTATGGATTTCGATCCCCTATGGGTCATGAAACTAATGTTTGGGTCACAAAATTATGATTCATTATTTGTAAATGTTTGATTTATGTATCTATTTTATCTACCTATATACCCAGGTCATGTAAAAATTTCCTGGGTGAAAAGGAGTTACAAGTGGAAAAAGTGTAAGAAGCCCTGGTCTAGGGCAGTGAGGGACTTGCTGGGTTCATCCAGACAGTTTCTGTCAAAGGCAGGACCTGAATCCAGGTCTATCTTATAAATAGATCCCTGGGCCTGGAATCAAAAAGATTTGAGTTCAAATCCATTAATACTTATTAGTTGTGCAACTTTAGGAAAGTCACAATTTCTGTTTGCCTCAGTTTTCTGATCTGAAAATGGGAATTATAATTGCCTTTACTTTCTAGAATTGTGAAGGTCAAATAATAATTGTAAAATGGCACAATGCCATGGTAAATACTCTATAAATATTAGTTATTATTGTTGTTATGGATTCACTCAGTCTTTATGTTAATTTTCATAACTATGGAAATCAAATAAATGTCCATCCGTTTCTCACATTAGGCTAGTATTGTTCATACATAAATAGTGATCTAGCTATTTACCTTCCCTTTGGATTCATACATTAAATGAAATCCTGAGTTTTGCAATTCAATCAGAACTCAACCTACAACTAGACATAAATATGAGCACAGTTTGACATAGTCTGCCTCATACTGCCCCGTAAGTATTATAATAAATGGAAGTTATGTGCACATGCCCTATTCCTCCATTTGACTAAAAGCTTCATGAGGGCAAGGACCTTGTCTTATTTAAACCTTGTGTCTTCCTATGATCCTAGTATAGTTCTCTGTACTGAGAAGAACCAAGTTTATTGGATTGAATGGCTGAGGAATGGCTGAATAAGTTATGATATATGAATGTAATGGAATATTATTGTACTATAAGAAATGAGGAGCAAACTGATTTCAGAAAAGCCTGGAAAGAATTACATGGACTAGATGCTAAATGAAATGAGTAGAACCAAGAGAAGATTATACACAGCAACAAGATTATGTGATGATCAACTGTGATGAAGTTGGCTTTTTTCAATAATGAGGTGATATCTAATAAACTTGTGATGGAGAGAGCCATCTGCATCCAGAGAGAGGACTATGGGGACTGAGTGGATCACAACATAGTATTTTCATCTTTTTTTTGTTGTTGTTTGCTTGCTTATTTTTTTCTTTTTCATTTCTTTTTCTTTTGGTATGATTTTTCTGTTGCAGCATGGTAAATGTGGAAATATGTTTAGAAGAATTATATATGTTTAACCTATATTGGATTGCTTGCTGTCTGGGGTGGGGAGGATAGGAGGGAGGGAGAAAAATTCAGAACACAAGGTTTTGTAGGGGTGAATGTTGAAAACTATCCCTGCACCTATTTTGAAAGATAAAAAAGCTATTATAAAAATGTTTATTGGATTGAAAAGATTCTGATTAGCTCACTGATATCCTGGAGTATTACTGATTAATGGAAAGAGTAGTGGGAAATAAAGTATTTCTACTTTAGATTTTGCTATTCATTCTTTGTGTGACTTCATGTCCTCTCTCAATTTTCCCACCTTTCTTTTAAAAAATTTTCAAAATGTATTTTAAACTTAAGTACAGAATAGGAAAAGGAAAAAAAAAACATTGCCATGTGCACAGCAGAACCTAAGAGAGGATTCAAAATATAAAGCAATAAATTTCCATTTCAAGAAAGCCTACATAATAAATTCTACACTTTGTGTTCAGAGCTGTCCATTTTTTTCTTGTTTCTTTGTAGGTTTTCTTTTGTTCTTTGCTGTGCACTTTTTGCTTTATTCTTTTTTTTCCCTCCCTTTTCTTCCCCACCCCAAGAAGACTGAAATAAAGCATTTGTGTATATATATATATGCACATATATACACACATATATATTCACACATAAATATATAACTACATGTGTATATGCATACATATATACACACAAATGTATATATAGACACACACATATATACATATGTATCTCTAATCATACACATATATTCATATATACATTCATACATATATCTATGTTTGTCCTCTGTTTCTCTGAAGATGGAGAACATCTCCCTTTATAAGTCCAAGTCTTTCCATATTTTTCTAATTCACAGACTCATCATTTTTGTACCACAACAATATTCTAATCTTATACTGTATAGTTATTTTAAATAGACTAAAACAATATTGACTAAAGTGCTGATCTATAATGAATTTCCCCATCTTTTAAATCCAGACTTGGGACTCAATGATTTCTGAAGTCCCTTCTAGCTATAGCAAGGAATCATGGCATAACATGCTTTGCAAACCTTACAATGCCATAGAAACACTAGCTGTTATGATGAATTTTAGAAGTTCTTGAGCCTAAGACCCAAGCTCAGCTTGGGGCTGTGAATGATCCCAGGGGGACCCAGGTGGTCAATTCGGAGAGCTTTGGTGCCTGATAGGGAAGATGGAGGAAGAGGGAGGGAAAGGATGGTTCCAGGGTCAGATCACTTAAACCAATATAGCATCATTTGGATTGTGAATTTGAGAAACACCAAATCAGATATGTTTCCTTCTGTCTGCCATATTACCCCAGAGATTCTGCAGAGAGCTCTCTAGGGTTCTTTCTGCCCCTGCTGGCTTGTGTGGGGGTTTTGTTCTTTTTCATTTCTTTCTTTCTTTCTTTTAATGGCAGGCGATAGGGGTGGAGACAGAGATGTTCCATATTTCCACCCACTCTGCTGATACAGTCTGGTGCCCAGAACCCTAAGCTGGGAGAAGGATATAGAGGAAATCACTTGCTTCCCAGAGCCTCTAATTTCTCCAGTCACTTGGAGCACCATGACCAGGTCAGTACTACACAGCTTACGCTTAAAGGCAATAGGTACAGAGGCCAGGATCTCTTGAAAGGATGGGTTTGATAGATACCCGGAAGGGCAACACAAATGAAATTGATCTATCACAAAGAAGCAGAGTAATAGAACAGCAAGGAATGTAGGGGCCATTTGGTCCTATCTATACTTGCACAATAATTCCCCCTACAAGATACCTAACAAATGGCCATTCAGTTAATCCATTCCACAAATGGATAGCTCAAAAATCAGACTATTTCCCCTAAGAAAAGACCAAATTTTCTTCTCTGGAACCCATTCTCCCACTGGAATTCTTAATGCTATATACTGGTGTTGAACAGACCCAATCCTTCTTCATCATGACATCCCCACTAAATTAAGTTACATATTGTATTCTCCTAAGACTTCCCTTCTCCAGGCTAAACATCCCCAGTTCCTTTGACCAATCCTACATGGACGTATTCTCTAGTCTATTCACCATACTAATTATCCTCCTCTGGACACACTAATTTGTCAATGTCCTTCCTACAATTTGGGGTCCAGAGCTGACCACAGTTCTCTAGATGTGGTCCAACCATGGAAGAGTGCAAGAGACAATCACTTCTTTAGTCCTGGTTTGGATTTTTTTAAGGCAGCCTAAGATCACAATAACCTTTTTCGGGGAGGGGTTTCCTGTCACACCATTGATTCATATTGCCCCAAGCAACAACATCTTTTTTTCTTCAATCCTTTTCTCACAGGAACTCTCACAGTTGTCTAGCCATACTGTGCTTCCCCATCCTTCTCTACTAGAGGTCTTCAAAGGAAGAAATGACAAAATAATTTATTAATACCTACATATGCCAAGGACTGGGCTAAGTACCTTACAAATATCTCACTTTATCCTTAAAATAATCCAGGGAGCTAAGTTTTATTATTACCTCCATATTACAAATGGGAAAAATGAGGAAAGAAGATGTTACAGTGTCACATAACTAGTGTCTGAGACTGGATTAAAGCTCACTGATTCAAGGTCCAATGTTTGATGCCTTCTTCCACCTAGCTACTTCCCAAGGATGTATAACATTTATGAGGTATGATGTAGAGAGGATTCTTGCTTAAGGATGGGTTAGAATGGATCTCTCCGAGGGCACTTCCAACACTGAGATCATTTGATTCCGTGACCCTCTACTTGAGAACTTTCTGACTGTGGTTCTTTAGGTCCTCTGGAAGGGGAAAAAGAACCATATGAGATAGCCTAGGTCCTCTGCTTTCTCTGTGTTATCTGGGTAATCTCATCAGCTCCCATAGTTTCAATTATCATCTGTATGCAGATGCTTCTCAAACCTACATATCTGTTCTTCATTCTCTTGAGTTTCCTATTGAACATCTCCACCTTAATATTTCCATAGGGATCTCAAATTCATCATGTCCTGAATTCTTTCTTTCCCTTCTCAATTCATGCTTAGGTTAAGAACCTTCTCTATTTCTAGAAAAAGGACCACCATTCTTTGTACCTATGTTTGTAATCCATGACTCTACTCTTCCTCAATGTCACCTCAAAACCACAGTGTTCTGCTCACTTCTCACCTACATTCATCCTATATATTCAATCTGTGGCCAAGTATTCTTGCCTCCGTCTTTACAATGTTTCTCATAAATAGTCCTGTCTCTTTTTTGATACAGCTACTATCTGTTATAGACCCTTATCACCTTTACAAACTTCCCACTTCTCATCTTTCTAGAATTGGTAACCATTTTCTCCATGTAGTCTGCAATCTAGCAACATCAGTCTTTTTATGTTCTTGATCATATTTCACATGGCACTCTTTGCCATTTCACTGGCTATTCCCTTACCTAAAATGCTCATTTTCTTTTCTGTCTCCTGTCTTCTTTCAAGATTTAGCTTAAATCACACTACCAATTGGAGGCCTTTCCAAGTCTCTCCCACTGCTAGTGCCTTCCCTCTAAGATTACTGACTACTGCTCTGCATACTACTTGTATATTATTGTTGCTGTTCAGTTGTTTCAGTGATGTTCATTCAGTCCACTCCATTTGGGGCTTTCTTGGCAAAGTTAGAAGGATGATTTGTCATTTCCTTCTCCAGATCATTTTCCAAATGAGGAAACCAAGGCAAACAGGATTAAATGATTTACCCAGAATCACATAGTTCATAAGTGCCTGAGGCTTGATTTGAAGCCTCCTGACTCCAGTGCCAATACACTGGGTCACTTGTATTTACATGGCTATTTTTATTTCCATTAGAATGTCAGCTCCTGGAGGGTAGCAGCCACTTAAATTTTTTTTTTTATGTGTAGCATAGCACCAGTGCTTAATAAATATTTTCCAATTGGCAGACTACATCCCCTGTATGTAATCAGTTGCTGAGTTTTGTCAGTTCCATTTCTCCATCATCTCTTATATTCCTCCTCTTCTCTCCACTCATATCAAAATCACTCCCGTTCAGGTCCTCATCTCATCTCATTAGGGTTATTATAATATCTCCTGAAGGGTATCCTCGAATTCAGCCTCTTTCCTTCTTCAATCCAATCCCCACACAACTGCCAAATTGATATTCCTAAAGCACAGGTTAAAGGACAAAGCCTTAGGGCCAAAGGCAAAGGTGCCTTGGATTGATTCCAAGGAGCCATCATCCCCAGGAAGGTGACTTGGGTGCACCACAAATCTAATGTCCACAGCTAGATACTCCATTTCATCTTTTTGAAATGTTCATACCCTCGTGCCTATCTCTCTCCTTCTTTAGAAAGTGGCAGCTTTTCCCTCTTTCTAGTGCCAGTCTTTGGGACTGACAGGCCTGGGAAGCTGCAGAAAAGACTGCCGGGACCCATCACTCTAGTTCAATTGATTTGTTCTCCCCCCCTCCGGGACCCTGGTTACATGCAGTCTACATTTGCTTAAAACCCACCTGGCCCTGCAGAAATGTCACTCTGGGGGCAAATCCAACTAACTACTAGGAACTAATAGCTAGGGAAAGGGGGGTCATGCAGTTAGGGCTTCAATGCTCCCCAAGGGTGGGGGTGGGGCAGGGCCAAGGATAGATGCACTTCATTTCATTGAGATGTTGGGAATAGAAATTTAAGCAGACCACTTTTCTCTCTCCCTCCCTCCCTCCTTTCTTCTTCTTCTTCTTCTTCTTCTTCTTCTTCTTCTTCTTCTTCTT
>JAJPUD010001250.1:405789-468718 GCA_023553655.1 Myrmecobius fasciatus | reverse complement strand
TTCATGCATGCCTGTTGTTCGGAGGCATTTTTCTTTTTATTTTTGTATCCCAGTGCCTAAAGGTACCTGATCATTGCTTATCAAATAAACAAATGATGGGTGTCTGGCTGTGCAGAACTCGAACTTTTTATTGTCCACTGGATTAGCCTGCTGTAAACAGGGGACCGCATCATCCAGAGAAGGGAGGGAGCACAGTGTGACCCTTTGGAATTCTAGGAAAGTCTAGCAGCATCCCCAGCCATCTGTGTTCATCTCTGGTTACAGGGTTACACACTAGCTGATGAGGAAGAAGATCCCTTAATTTATCAGCATCGAATGATGAGGAGCAATCAGGGCGATGCCTTGGCCAGTGGGCCAGTCGAGACTGGGCCCATGAAGAAGCTGCATGTGAGCACCATCAACCTGCAGAAGGTGGGTACGTGGATAGACTCAGGGAGCCAAGAGTGAGCCCGGCAGGCCTGGTGCTGTCTGGGACAGGCGTGCTGGAAGCTACCCTGAGACACATGTAGAGAATTAAAGTCTGGACAGTGGGAGTACCCACCTGGCTCTTTTCCCAGTTTGGAACTATCAGCCTTTTCATTTTAAAAGGGAAAATGGGGAAGTATGGAAAGATCTTAGTTGGAATAACATTCCTGCCATCCGAGCTGGGACAGGGGAGCATTTGTGGCAGCTGCCATCCTGGCTTCTCCAGTGAATAGAAAAGGAAGTTGGGCCAGAACTCAAATCAGGGCTGGGATAGCGTGGCTGCTCCTGAGGGCTTTGTCGTAGTTAGAGCCTGAAATGACCTCAGGAGATATGGAGTGCAGATTTACAGAAGAGGAAACTGAGACTGAGAACATGGACAAGCCCTGCCACCATCCCCTCCTAGCTCGCTGATTTTAGAGCTGGGCCCAGCTGAGGTAGCTCACAGACAGTTGTTCTTTCCTGTATAGCACGTTACTTTGCCTGTATTTGGAAGGGAATTCGAAGGAAGAGTCTCTGTTGAACCCAAATGTAGCACTGTGTTTAAGTGAATGTACCAAGTTGTTCATTTCGGCACTTTGCATTAGTCACTGGCACAGGTGTGGTGGCAGGTCTAACTGGCAGCCCAGCTTCAGGGTCACCTGTGTTTGTTCCTTTCCCATTTTACCCAGCCTTGACATGACTTAATATAGAAGACTGGAAGGGGACCTAGGCCATAAGTTGTTCACTTTTCTCAGAATGCTTCCCCTCCTGCTAAACTGGGAGTTCTGGAGGGGGTACAGGCCACTAACCCTACCCCACACACACCTTGATGGAATAGAGCAGAGCTGAGCTTCCCACAGCAGGGGCCCAGACATGGCTGCAGGCCAGAGAAGGTCATCTAGCCTGGGGCATTGACCTTCCATCCAGGCAACTGGCCACCCTACTTTAGAGCTGGCTCAGAGCCCCTTTGGCTGCTGGGCAGTGACCTTGGCACCCAGTTCACTGGTCCCTGGTGTCTCCAAGTTGTCCTGTGGGTAAAGATTTAAAAGTAACTCTCACCTTGGTCTAAGAATAAAGAATATTGGGTCAAGTGTGTACACATATACCCATACATAGGCATGATAAAAACTGCTGTCTATTTCCAGATAAAGAACTGATGAACTCTAGAATGCCTATTGAAACATAGTGTTTTCACTTTATTTTTCCTGCTTTTTTCCCCCTCACAACATGACTAATGTTGACATAACTTTTGTATGACTTCTTATGTATAATAAGTTTTACATTTCTTGTCTTCTTGAGGTAGCAGAAGGTAGAGGAAGGGAAAAAATTTAAAACTGAAATTAAAAATTAAAACTTTTTTTAAAAAAAATAAAATAAATCCAGTGTCTCCCCCCCACACCCAAAAAAAGTAGTAAGAGTTACATAAACAATAACAGGGATCATGACTTAGTAGGTGGGACCCAGGTTTCCCCTGTAGCTGCCTTTTGCTAAGCAGGTAGTCTGACTTCTTGAGGAGAATTAAAGCTGGGGACCAGGACCCAATAGTGCTTTGGCTTCTGCCTCTGTCAACCTAACTCTGAGGTCTGTGCTCACTGCCTGGTGATTTCCAGTGATAGATCCTTCAGATCATCCTTTCCAAATTCATTCTGCAGAATATTTGCCTTTCTCATTGGAAGATCCTTGTTTTGGGTCTTCCCTATCTACCAGTCAGAGATTGCTGACTTTCACAACTTTTCATATAGACAATTTTCAATAATTAACTTTTACCATATTTTGATAAATTCCAGTCAATTGCTGCCTCTGACTTGAATTTTAAGTAAATTTTACTATTTTGCAGTTCTAGCCATAGGCTGTTTAATTACAAAAGGTGTAGCTTTACAAATCTAGGAAAGAAGTCATTGTTAAATAAATGAGTACATATTTGACACTAATGACTTTGTGTGACTGACTGGGACATTTTAGGCCTGGGGAGCAGCCAGGAGGGTTTCCAAGGATGACTGGCTGGAGTGGCTAAGACGGCTGAGCTTGGAATTGCTGAAGGACTCCTCATCTCCATCCCTTCGCTCCTGCTGGGCCCTGGCTCAGGCCTACAACCCCATGGCAAGGTAAGGCAGGCATGGAAGGAAGACTTCCCCACGTCGTTGAGTGTTAAGGACAAAGTGGAAAAGGCTCCCTTTGGACTCAGAGCTTGCACATGAAATGCCAGAGGGCTTACTTTCACGATCAGATTTTTTCACCTTGAAAATAAGTCAGTGATTAAGAAGAGGAGCATTTCTGAATTTTTCCACCAGTGGGGCAGGTACAAAGTAGACAAACAGACAAACGAGGATGGGAGAGTGGAGGGCCCCGTTGGTTCAAACCCTCCTGTTAACCAGGGCATGACTACACCCTGGACTCACTGGGGCCAGGACTGCCTGCTTCTCAGTGGCTGCTGTCATTGCTGTCTCTTAGGAGCCATAGCTAATCACATCCCCCGGGAGTTGGGGTATGTTCTCTGGTACTGAACAATGACTTTGTTTCTTCTCTCTTGTTTCTGAGGCTTAAAAAATAATTGCTAAGGATTCTCTGGCCCTGTTATGTAGGCTTTTCAGACTTAGCTCATGTCCCATACTGCCTTGCTGCTCACAATATCATATAAGCCCATTTGGCTTAACTCCCACTCTAGACCTTTGATTCAGGAAGCTTATTTCCCTTATTTAGGTCTCCATCCTTCTCTTGGCTTCTTTCTTGAAATGAATGTTTTTATTTGATTCCACTACCATCCTCATCCTTAGTGAGCATTTTGCAGAATTCAAAATTCTTTTGAGTCAGAGTCCTTCAGAGTTACTCAGATGTCCTTCTTTGATCTCTTACTGGTTGCCAGAAAGGGCTAGAAGTAATCACTCAACATTGGCTGCAGAAAAAGGCCTAAGACTTTGGAAGCACTTTCTGTCTTCCCCCACCACCCTGCCCCCCTGTCTGATAGGATTAAAGGCTAGCTGCAGGAAGCAGGCCCATTCTGGGGATGTAAATAGTTCAGTCTTTGAGTAGAAGTCTCCTAATTGCTAGGGCCTCCTAAGAAGCTGCCTGGCATTGAAGAGGGGCTTGGTGATCCTCTTGGATCCTGGGGGTTTGGATTTTGATTCTAATACCTCAGGTTCCTTGGTTCTGGCTGCTGCTTTGCTTGGAACCATCCAAAAGTTCTGTCTGTTTTTTTTTTTTGGTTTTGTTTTGTTTTGTTTTTTAAATAGCAGCAGATGATATGTCTCATCTCCTGATCCTCAGGATTTGGGAATTGACAGCCTGACCCTGAGGTCCCTCCAGGCCCTTGAGAATTCTGTGAATTCCCTTTGAAGACCACAGCCTATATACTAGAAGCTCTTTTCTCCCCTCTCTTCATTGATTCATCTAATGATAATCAAGAAATGTCTCTGAAGAAGGGAAACAATCCTCCCCCATTCTCCATCCACCTGCTTCACCCTTGTATCCAGCCTGTCACATTGCCTGTCATCAAGGACGCCAAGAGCAGATAAACTTGGAACGGGTTTTTCTGATGCCTTTTCTCTCCCTGTAGGGACCTTTTTAATGCAGCATTTGTGTCTTGCTGGTCTGAGCTGAACGAAGACCAGCAGGATGAGCTGATCAGAAGCATTGAACTGGCCCTGACGTCCCAGGACATTGCTGAAGTCACGCAGACCCTGCTCAACTTGGCAGAATTCATGGAGCACAGTGACAAGGTGAGACCGTGCTTTCCCATTCAGCATGGCAAGGAGCCCTGACTTGGCCTTCAGCTGCATTGGCCATCTTTCTGACGCCCTGGGTCTCATCTTTCTTCCAGGGTCCGCTGCCGCTCCGAGATGACAATGGCATCGTCCTGCTGGGTGAGCGAGCAGCCAAGTGCCGTGCCTATGCCAAAGCATTACACTACAAGGAGCTGGAGTTCCAGAAGGGCCCCAGCCCCGCCATCCTTGAGTCTCTCATCAGGTAGGCCCCGAACGTGCCTTTGTGGGTTTCCGTCTCTCTTCCCACGCTGCCCCGATGCCAGGTCATTTCAGTGATTTCAGGGCTTCTGACACTGTGTTGTGCCCTCACCAGTGTTCCCACAGATTTGTAATTTGGGGCCCGCTCAGCACCGGGCTCCCCCTTGTTTGCGTGTGTTTTTGCCGACTCTGATGAAATGTGTCTGGAAGCAATTACAAAGCCGGCTCAGAAAGAATGAGCAAGAGGGCTCCATGTGTTGCTGGTTGGACGAGGATCTGTAGGGCCTGCAAAGGGTTCCTGGGCCCTTGAAGGCATTCCTGAAGGCTGTGCTCCCCACGCCACCGTGCTCCTCACGTCGTTCTCCAGTGCCGTCCGTGCAGGTGGGGTGGGCTCCTCTGTCTCGTGCCATTTGAGTTCTGGATTCATGTCCCTGCTGGGGCTGTCACCCACGCGCCTTATGTCCTGACACTGAGAGCTGCTCTCTCCTGAGTGTTGCCCGAGGAAGTTCATCTTGGGGAGCGGGCTGTCTTTAGTGGGACATTACCCTTTATCATTTCATAACAAATCCTTTGGGTTGAAAGAACAAGGCCCTGCTCCTGATGACTTGCCTAGCACAGGCAGGAGCTGTGTGGGCCAGTCACTTATTCAAGGAGCTCTTTGGGTTGTTGGGGACCTCTCAGCTGAGGCTTTTGGTTTAGAGGAAGGACCTCTGAGAGGGGGTGGAGAGAGGGCCAGGGAAGATAGGGGTGGGGTCTCTCTGTCCAAAAGAAGGGATTTTGTGGGCTCTTACTGGGCCTCCTCCGGAGCAGGTTTTTGAACACAGTCGTCGCCCATGAGGTGATGTGCCTTGTCTCAAGGCACTGAGGGGAAGGAGTATGAAAGGTGGCCCTGTCTCTCCTCTTCTGCCCAAGCACCGGGGCACATTCTGCCAGGCAGGACCAGACAGGCTGGGTGGCCCCATCCACGAAGCACTGCCCCAGCTCCTAGGCTAGTTTGAGCCCCTTCCCATGTCACCCCACTGCTGCTCTCCTCTCGTGCCCGGGAAGCCTCAGATCCTTTGGATCTCCCTGATGCAAAGTCTGAGACAGGATGCCAACAGGAAACAGTGGTCTGTGCGCAAAGAGAAAGCTTCAGGGCGTCATCGAGGCCTTCCCCAGCTCCTCAGGCCAAGGCCAGGCGAAGCAGAAGCTCCTGTTTTCGGAGCCCATTCCTTGCGGAGCAGTCTTGGCCCTTCTCAGACCCTGGTTCTGGTCTGGTGGTACTTATGCCTTAACTAGTCTCCGGCTCCGGCTCCCAGGCTCTCCCCGCGGCTGCTGGAGCTGCCCTTGCTGGTGACCTTTTGGTGTAGTCCCACTGACCTGGCGCTCTTCTTTTCCATTATGGTTAGCAGCATGACCAGGACAAGCTAAGTTTGAAAGGCAGCCTGCAGACTGAACTAACCCTGCACTTGTGGGGGCTGCAGACAAAATAGATGTGAGCCATTCAGAGTCATTTTGACCAAGGTAATAGCACTTCACAGGAAATGCGATAAACATCTATTAAGCACCTTTCCTAACAAAATGGGGAAGAGCACTTGCGCAGAACATAAGCTTCTTGAGAACAGGCGTTGCCACTGGGCCTCCTCTGTGTCCCCAGCCTGTGGCCCGGTGCTTTCATGGAGCAGGTGCTTCGTAGCACAGCAAACACTGGCCCAGTGGAAAGGGCCAGCTCACACGAAGTGATGCTGACTTCCAGTGTCCATGCTGGAGGGGGATGGCGTGCCTGCCACCTGGAGCTCTTGACAAGTCGGCCTCTTTCTGAACTCTCCTGATTGAGATTGCAATGAAAACAAATGGCCAGACAGGAAACCAGACTGAAGCCCGCAGCCCAGGGCTAGGAAGGGCTGTGCAGCAGGGGGAAATTGCCTCCCTTCTCAGGAGAGGTCGCCTTTTCTGCCGGGCTGTCTGGAGAGACATGTGTGGTTGCATCCACTCCCCCGTCATGAATTTTTTAGGAAAGAATTGGTTATTCACATGGAGTAATCCCTGCTGCCAGGGAGGTATAGGCCGATTGGTCACTTGAGCACGGGGCTTCTGAGCTGTAATCAAGTCAGATGTCTGTACTACACTGGATGCCACATCCTGGTACCCCACCTGAGAGCACAGGGGCCAGCAGTGCTCCTAACGAGGGGCAAGTCAGCACAGGTCAGAAACAGCCCCTTCAGGCTTGGGATGGTACCCAGGAGCCAGGGTGAGATCGAGACGTCTCATTCTCAAAGAAGAGAAAAGAAAGAAACATTAGAGGTGGCTAGTCAGGAGAAAATGTTAGTTACTTGTAGAACAGACTCCAGGTGACCTGCCTGGTTGTTCCTACTCCTAAAGATCCAGAACCCACTGTAGGCTAGTGGATTGGCAACGTTTTTCTATTTTCCAACAAAGTGCTTTCTCCTGCCAAGAGGAACTTGGGATACCAAAGCAAACTACACAGGACGTCATTCCTGCCCCGGTCCTAGTGGCACGCTGAGGAGAAGGAAGAAGGGAGAGTTGCCCACCACTTATGCAAGGATCCTGAATTGTAGAGTTCCTTCTTTCACCACCTTTCCAGACTTTTTTTTTTTTTTCCATCTTATCCTATAAGGATGGTCTGCTTGTTGACCCCCTGAAATTTTCCATGTAATTGTACAAAACCCAATGATTATATTTGGAAGTTTTCTTTAGTGTCCACCTCCCAGGAAGCCAAACTTTCTTTTTGTTTAGTTCTTTGTTCTCTTTATTTGTCTCAACTCCTAGCAACCCACTGTTATCTTTGGCTTGAATTCCCTATCTTTCTAATCTTAAATGCAAGCAACTTTGAGAGAACAAAGGGAACTGTCTGTTGGAAGCAGACCATGTTTAAGAAACCAGGAAGAAAGAGGCAGCTCTAGGGCAAATAGCCCTCCTCACTCTAGACTCAGTTTTTAGGGAAAGACACCCTCCCTGTCCATTTATATAGTTAATTCCTTGTGTGTACCTTAAAGGTACTTGTTTATTTTGAGATAAAGTGGTGAAAGACCTGAGGAATTTTGACAAGAGACCAACTGCTGAAACAGTATCTAGGAGCATCAATCATTGATCTTTTGTCATTGTCTGCCACCCCTGGGGACAGAAGCACACCGGGGCCCTTCTTGTCCTCTGCAGCACAGGGCTTAGAACTCTGGGCTTAGGGTCAGAAAGACCCAGGTTCAATCCTGATCCAGTAATCCCAGCAAGGGATCGAACCTCTCTCAGCCTCAATTTCCCCAACTGTAAAACAGATAATAGCATCTTCCTCCCAGAGTTGTTGTGATAAGCAAAAAGCCAAATAAGGGAATTACAAACTAAGTGCTAGTTGTTTTTGAAGCCTCTCTGATTTTCCTGAAGGCATTATGTTATGCTGTGTTGTAAAGGCACTGGACAGATAATGACTAGAAACTTAAAGAAACTGTGGGTTCAAAAGTTTATTGTAGAGACAGAAGAATGTTGGAACACTTAAAACACAAAACAAAGATTTTACAAAGTCAGATGCTTATGTACAATATAAGCTTTGATGTCACCCTCTCTGTCCTTCAGCTTCTCTTATTATAGTCATGCCTCCAGTTGATCCCTTTTCTTACAAAATGAACAAAAACATATATTAACTATGAACATTTTTAGGCAGTGAGTCTGTTTTCTGAAGAAATTTGAGTTCATTCTGCAGATTCCTGCCTACCTAAAATAATAAAATATGCTGTGATTTCAACCTGTTAACTGCTTAACAGTGTTTCCAAGCCAGTAACATTTAAATTAAAAACAAAGACTACATCTGAGAACCAGACTTGTTATTTACAAATGACTTAAGTACAGTGAATTGACTTAAGCTTTCTCTCTCTGATATAAAGGTTCCATAATTCTTGTTGGCTTGTAATCTTGGTGGTTATTTTTGATAGTATTATTCTTTGCTCAGCTCTGCTGCAATGTGAAGTCCTAAATCAAAGCAGTATGTTTCTCCAAGTTTGTGTGTGTGTGTATGCACACGCATGTGCATATGCACATGCACTAAATACTTTAGACAATTTTGACATAAAGATAGAAAAACTATGGCATTATGAAACATTTAACTGGGCTTTTAGTAGAGCTTTAAGTTGCTAAAAGAAATATGTCTACTTCTAATTTTAAAATTCTCTGGCTTTATTTCTTGCTACATGGTTTTTAAGAATGAGAGTGAATCTCTATTAATTTTCCAGGCTCAGTTTGCTCTGTTTTCCATTGGACTGTGGTGTAATTCCTCACCAGCAGCCCATATACTTAGCAATTTCCTTATTCCCACTTAGTCTTGTAAGAGCTTCTAATAGTGACCCGGGCCTCTGACTCCTACCTAGAATCCCTCTATGTACCTCATTCCTTTTTGTACTATATCATGATTGAGAGCAAGAAGGTGGGATGCTGAGACTCTGATTGCAAGACCCTGTTCCCCTGGAGTTTCCTTTAAGCAGCTAAGACATGGGTTTGCTCACCTTCAACAGAGCAATTATTCTGTTAAAGAACTTTGAGACCAAAAGCAATTTCATTGGATTTTGAAATAGAATTCTTTGCCACCTTCATTCTGTCCCCAACCTTCAGTATTTCTCCTGTGGTTTGAAATAATACAGTTCATTTTAGCAAGAGATTTGTTTTCTGTCTTCACTTAATCCTGGCCCTGGAGAAAGTGCAAGCCATAAACTCCCAATTACTTTCTCCTGAAACAAGAATCACGTGGGAAAAGACTAACCACAGGATGTCTTTGGAGTTGCTGCTGTGTCTGAAGGCACAGGCTAAGCTATTTCTGACCCATTGAGAAGAATACCCTAAGAGTTTAAATCTCTCTCCTTATTTGTTGTCCCTACTGCTGGTACTGATTATGTGACACTGGTGCTTGGGTACTTTGAGCCTGTTAAAGGTTTGTACTTTTCTCATTGAAATGAGTGATTTCATTGGTGCTTGATTCCCCATGATTTCCCCTCCCTACCCCTACCACACTATCTCATTGCCCACCCCCAACCTTATTTGCTTCCTAGGATTCTGCACCCCTCTTGTAGTGCGGGCTGCTATTTAGGGTACAAAGTCTTCAGGGCGGATCTTCATCTCTACCTTCCTGAGGGAGTAGCTAGAGCCGTGCCAGCCGTACCAGGTGATGCCATCCATATGCTTATTATGCTCACCATGGCGATAATAAATCCCATTAAGGTTGGAGTCTGTGCAGCAATTATACCAGTATCCACCTGTCAAAAGAAACAGATCAGTTTTAATAAATTCATGTCACTTATCAAGTAGGGTCACCTCTCGCAATGAAGGGGCTGGACTGAATGAACTTTAAAGTCTAATGCTTTGATCTTAAGTGTTTTGAGATTAGATGACATATGGTACCAATGATATGTCATATTGATTTTGAACAATAGCAAGGACAAGAAAACATATTTTAGCCTGTAACGAAAATACTCAATCCAAATGTCAGTGATCATATCCCACTCTCTCTGCCCAGCTAGAACCATCTTCATTCAGGGTGCCCTCCCTTCCCTCCCATCTCACCTTTTCTGAGTTGGACGCAGTTGTCCAAGCACTTGTCATTGTCCTTGTCCTTGGTGCTGAAAGCTGTGTTGTTGTGGTACAAGAGGGCATCACGCCCAGCATTGCCGCTGTAGTTCCCCACAAAGATTCTATAACTGTTCAACTCATTGCTCAAGGTGAAGTGGCTGTACTCAGCAAAGCGTATGTCACCCTCCCAGTCCTGGTGGAGAGAGGAAAGAGTCCTATTTAGGAAGCTTACCAGGTGACCCTTTTCTAAGAGGTCCTAGCATTGTGTCTTCTTTCTTAAGCTTATATCTTTTCTGGCAGAGAATCTATGAAAACTTGTTTCTCTCTGCTCCTTCCTTAACTGGAAGTCAGGAAACCTAGGTTTTAGACCCAGCTTTATTACTGGATTCAGCATATAACCTTGAGCTAGCTTCTGCTCTCTGTTCTTCATTACCCTGTCTGTGGAATGTAGCTCATAATCATTTGCTGCCCTTCCCTGCTCAGCGATGTCATAAGGATGAATGTAAAAACATAAATCATCATCTTGGAGGACCTTGGGGGGCAGTACTCTAGCTATACATATGTTATTTTGTCTTAAAGGGAGCAGTTCCCTTGACCAGAATAAACTCTTCCAAAAGATAAGCAGAACCCAGCCTCGCTGACCAGAGGCAGGCTGTGCCCTGCCCTCATGCCTGATCCCTGCTTTGTGCCCTTTGCCTCTACTTCTCCTAGAACTTATTCTAATAATTACCTCCATCTCAATCCGCAGTGTGGTTGGGCGCCTGGACAACCGGTAGATGTTTTCATTCCCTAGCCAGAAATCCCCTCGGATGTTGCCAAAGCCCAGTTTGTATTGCTTCCAATCACGGTGGAAAGAGACAAGACCGCTCTTTCGTCTCTGGATGATGGTCCAGCCACCACCTGCAGTTGTCATATCGCAGAAAACCTGTGAAGGAGAGGAGGGCACAGACACACACACACACACACACACACACACAGAATGAGTAATTCACATTCAAAGCTTTGTAGAGACGTCTAGGTCTTTCAGAAGGCCCTCTTGGCTTGGCTTGGACAAGAAAGCACATTTTGGGGGCAGTTACAGAAAGGTCTACTGGCTTGGTTTTATATCGGAGCTGTTCTTCCATTTCCCTCTCTGAGTCTATGAATGATGTCTGCAGTTTCTATCTCTGTTGGTGGGAACTTAGGAGGAATGAGAATGTCAGTAATGTGCCTTCAGAGGCCTCACCTCAAGTTCAGGGCTTCCCAGGAACTCGTCAGCAGGCAGCTTATACACACCAGAGATGCGGTAATTCTTCTGGTAGAGTGAGGAGCAGTCATAGACAGCGTCTGTTTGGGAGTGGAGCAGAAACCACAGGGATGAGCATGTCAGCACAAGGTGCTTGCCTCCTATGGCCCTCAGCTTAAAACAAAGGATTTCACATTGGCATTACGGGAAAAGCTTTTCACTTGATTTAAGTGTGATCTGGTGATAAGGCGGCTTAGCAGAGTGGACAGAGAGCTAACCTTGGAGCCAAAAAGGCCTGATTTGGCATTTCCCACTGATCTCCCCTGCCTGTGGGAGTGGGAGTAAAAGTCACTTTCTCCCCCATTAGTGTTCTAGATAACTAATTCTCTAAGTTGCCAAGAAGGTGCTGACCTACACTGATAGAAGCAGCTTCCTGATTGCAAATCCCCTGTGTTAATGAAGTAAGAGATCCAGTTCCTACTCCTGTCCCTACCCCCGGTAGACTTAAACAAGTGATTTAAAACCTTTGGAAATAATGACTGGCAGTTGAGCAGGGCCACAGACGCAGCTGTTTAATAACAGATTCTCCCACTAAACAGGTCCTCCTAGCATGGAGCCAGGAAGTTATGTTTCTCCTGCAGTGGCTGCCTTGCAGCTGTGCGTACTCAGTAGATTGCTTCTAGTTGGGGCCAAAACTGACAGATTTCTCTATTTTATTTGAGGTTTTCTTTTTTTCCCCTTTAATGCATTTGAATTAGAAGTGGTATCTTTTAAGTGCAAACACTGACTTTAAGATGCCAAATCTCTCCCATCAGATTTTCAAATGTTCTAAGCATCAAAGTGAAAAATTTCTCCCAAGTGAATTCAGTATCAGCATAAGTGGAGCAGTGACAAGATGCATCTCTTGTTTACCAAAGTGTGCACCCTCGACTAGCTCAGAGGAAAGGGGGTCTTGGTGGTGTAGAACAGCCCGGGTGCTGCAGGAGGGCCTGTGTCCTACATCATCTGCCCTCTGTAGAGGGTAACTGCTAATGGAAACCAAGGCCATAATTACAAGAGATGGATTTCACGCTCTTTTAAAATCTAATCTCTCAGCCACTTAATACTCTAATTTCTCTCGCATCTTTAATAATGCCAGGCTCTTAGGCTGCAGTGAAAACACCTTCAGGTTAACCATTTGAGAGCTACTGGCAGCATTATTAATAACATGGAAACTGCAGTGCATTGGCTAGGTTGACCTCCTCTGGCCTTGATGAGAGTGCTTTTTGACTGTCCTTGAAGGTGCTGCTCACTGTGACGCACTTAGTTTTGTATCCACTCCCCTCCCCCTTTCTATGTTGGCAAGAGTTGAGAGCATTGTGGGAAGGGCAGTGGTCCCTGAGAAGAGCATGGAGGAAGACGGGGCCTTTGAGACAGAGAAAAACTCCCCCAGGCCTTGGGGATGCCATGGGTGCTAATTCCATTACAAGACCCAGAGAGAGGACCTGGAAGCATTAAGAGGGTAGATCACAATATGTATCTATACAACATTTCATGTTTTGCAAAGTAGTTTTACATAAATGATCTCAGTCTGCTTGGCCTCCTTGCATAACAAAAGGGTATGTTGTCTATCCCTATGAATCTCTCTTGCCCAGGGATTGGTAATGAGGGAGTAAAATAGGAAATCTTCTTCTAGGGGCCAGAAAGCTGGCAGAAGAGAAAATAGGGTCGACTCCCAAGGAAAGGTACACTCCAGATCTTTCCCTTGGATGGCAAGATGTCATCCTTTTAGTGTTTCTCTAATTCCTGTGAGGAGAACTGGATTAATGGGAGTCTTGTGTGTTTTTTAGGCTTTGCTGGCCCCTTCTCCACCTTGGATTATTTTCCTACTGTACCTGGAAGGGGTCCCTACCCCCTGTAGTTTTGACAGTTCAGTGAAGTAGTTTGCCTGGCACAGTACTAATTGCTGCAGATACGGAGAAAGGCAAAAACATAGGGCCTGCCCTTGAGGGACCCACAATTTGGAGACAATGTGCAGATATCTAGAGCCAAACAAGTGAGACAATAGGGAGAAGCTATCTCAGAAGGAATGGCACTGGGGGGAAAAGCTAGCTTTTAGCTATACATATGTTGCCATTGGTGGGATTCCTCTCTCAATAATTTCAAAGAAGCAATTATTGATTGATGTGGAGCCTCCTCTGGGGACCTTCTTTTTCTGGGGGATATATCTAACAGAATGAGTTTTAAGGAACCAGAAGAAAGAAAGAGCTGATAAAAATGGTATTTTCAGATTCCTCCACTAACCTGGTTTCATTTTGCAGGTGGGATCGGTACTTACTCTTCCATAAAATGACCGGAAGATGCATAGGTAATTCCAAAGACAGGTTCAGGATGCAGATGCTTGGAAATAACTTTTTGCATGTTGGCCTGTTTTTACAAGTTTGCAAGTTTTTTTCATCTTAATATTTTCTTGAACCAAATTGAAACCAGTGACCTGTTCATTAGAGTTAGTCTACTGTTGCAAGGTTAAATCTTTCTTTGCCCTTTCATCCATAATGAGCTATAGTTTCCTTTGGTATAGTGGAAAGATAGAACCTAGTCATCTTGTAAATAAGTATCTTCTATAAAAACTCTTTGGTTCTAACATATACAAATCTGAACATCTAACATTTGAATGTCAGCTAGACAGCCAAACAGAAACTGCAAATCATTTTTGTTTGATCATTTAAAAACAAGACATGCTACCAAAGTCCGATTCCACTTCTCTGTAGCATGGGAGTACTCTTGTTTTCAAAGATTTCCATCAGGGTTCAAGTTTTGGCAGGAACTAAGTAGGAAGGAGTTCACATAAGATCCCAGAGATGGAGGGCAGCTCTATCAAGTATCAGCAAAGCTAAAATTGGAGGCTGATCAGCAGGGTATTGACAGTGGGATCTTGGGTTATTTCCGCTGCAACAATTTACAAAGAGCATCTCACATGTTATAGAGAGTGCAGACTTCACTAGGGGGTGAGGATGAAGGGATATGTGCCCACACAAACCCTCCCCTCTAGCCCTACGCCCATTTTGTTTGTGGGTGAACTTGGGGAAGAGACAGGAGTAGGAGATAATGGGGAGCCTTTTGGTACCAGTCCATTCTGAATGCAAAAAACTAACTCTGACAAGCTTTGGCTCTGCCTGATTGGTTATGTGCTAATCAGTGTGGGCAGGAAACGCAAAGGCCCCGGGTCTCCACTGGCTTTACTGCCAGACAGCCAATGGCAAAGTGTGAGTATCACTGGTTTCTTTCTGTGGATCAAGTCCATTTGTAAGGACGCGACATTGGGCATGGAGACTGTTCTCTTACTGAGTGCTCTGCAACTTTGGCCCCACTGCCTCCCTTCTCAGCACAGAGAAAGTCGTGTTTGAGCCTCCCTGAGGATGGGGGGGAACTCTGAAGTTTGGGGGGGATCTTTTAAAGGAAAAGAGAAACGCAAGAGTATTAGGCTGACCTCCCGGTGAAGAGGGGCAAGGAGCGCATGGTCCAGCCCAGGTGGAGGGGGCTCAGTGGGGGTCCGGAGTTAACTGGGAGGACAGGGGTCTGGCTGGGCTGGGCAAGCTTTCTCCTTACCTGCGGAGGTCTGTGTGACAGTCTGGGCTGCCTGGAGCTGCATCATGTCAATCTGATTGTTCAGCTGGGAGAACTTGCTCTCGGCCTCGGTCAGGCGAGTGGCCATCTGCTTGGTGTGGCTCTCCAGCTCCATCACCTGCATGACCACGTTGACCCAGTCGCTCTCCTGCTTCTTGCTCAGCACCCCCAGCAGGCTTGTCAGGTTGGCCAGCTGGGCCTTGAGCTCCCTGGCTTCCTCACAGCAGGCAGCAGCCTTGAGTTGGGCGGGCGTCTTGCGTTTGGGGGGCTTCTCCAGCCAAGCAGGCTGGCTGGAGAAGGTGAGGGTCAAGGCGAGGATCCAGGCCAGAGAGCAGAGCGTCATGGTCGGCATTTGATCTGGAGGTGCTGGGGGCTCTCCAAGCCAACTCTGGAAGACTGCTAAGAACGCTAGCAATTCGGAGTCTTCAGTGGGCTCTCAGCCTTTTTCCCCCTCACTGCTCTCTTTCTCATCCAGTGAGCTTTCTTTTCCTTTCAAGGCTCTTATGTCCCCCAACAAAACTTGAGTTCCTGAGGGATATTCCTTAACCCTCCTTCTAAAGCCTTCATCTTAAATATATTTTCTTTCCATACCTCCGCCCCCACTGTGGCCCTGGTGCTAGCCCCTCCCACCTCCTCTGGGAGGATCAGGGGCCTATTGGGTGGAGGCCTCCAAACTTGGGCCAGGAGTGGGAGGAGGGACCGAGGCAGAGAAAGCTGAGTCCGACTTCCCTTGTCGAAACGCTCTCTGGGCTGAGGGGCCTGGAAACGAGCAATTTTCCAGTGAGCTTAGCCTCTTGGACTGTGACCCTGCCAGGGCCTGGCTGGTCTGTATTAGAGAACAGGCTGGGTCAGAAGAGGGTCCAGATCCAGCTCTAAAAATTATATAAGGTGAGAGCCGAAGGGCTCCAACTGGAAGCGAGAGTCCCTATTCACCCACGGAGTCCTGTGAATGTAATTGATGCTGTGTTAATGGGAATCAGCTCCCTTGTACGCGTTACATTTTGGCAGAGCCCGGATGCCTTTTTAACTAGATTGGGTATTCTTTTGTTTGATCATCACTGCTTCTGCAGCAAAATCCCTGCTCTATCTGGATCTTAGCACTGTCTTATGCCTGCTTAAACATTTCTCAGCTGTCTTTTCCTATAACTTTTCTTGAAATTTAGACTAGGAATCTTTCTAGTGACTTAGGAGAAAAAAACCTGAAAAACAAGGATTAGAGGAGTCTTTGAAAAGAAAAGTACCTTGTCCCATAAGACCTGCCCTCTTGATATAATTTTTCTCCTCTTATACTTTCTATCTCCATGGGAGATAGGGTTTGACTAGCTTTGACAAGGAGACTTGTCATTTGCAAGAAGTTATGTACAGAACTGGAGTCATATGAATATGGATCACAATGCCTTAGTGCAGAAGAGAAATCAAAACTTTGTGGATCCCTGAGGTAGAAGCCATATTTCAGACATACTCTTTGAGATCACCATGGTTAACAACAACCTAATACTTCAATGAAGAAGGTCATCAGCCTGAAAAAAGCCTACTGTTGATTCCACTGATTGTCAGTATTTTCCTCAACTTATTCTGTACTGGCTTCTCTGTTTACATGTTGTATCCTTCCCAGGAGAATGTAAACTCCTTGAGAGCAGGGATTGTATTCATCTTGTCTTTCCCAGCGCCTTGCACACACTAGACACTTATTCATGTAATTTTGTTAAACTTCCATCAGGATTTCCTTCATCTTCTTCATCTAAAGGATAGTGACTCTGCCTTATCCTAAAAATGCTCCCATTGGCACTTTAAGAAGCTTCTGTGGCAAAGATACTTTTAATATGTTTGAATGGAGTATCTTCTTTCAAAAGGAGCAGGCTAGGCAAAGAAAGAAAGAGGTTGCAGTAACTTTGTATATTAATTGTATATTTGAAGCAATCCAGGAACAGAAAGAACAAGATGAAGACCAATAGAAGCAAAATCAGAATGGACTATGTCACCAGACTTAAAATTATCTGGATGTCTACTAGCGCTCATTCATACTTTCTAAATTCTTCCTTTCCTCTCTCCTTCTCTCTCCTGTCTCTGTCTCTTCCCTTTCCTTTGTTTTTCTCTTTCTATCTTCTCTCCATTTCCCCCCACAAAAATTATTCCTAATATTTCCTTGCCTACCTTCTTGACAGTTTTATTCAAGGTGGGTTAATCAGTGAAGGGGAGGTTTTTTCCAGATCTATTTCTCACCTATAATGATGTTTTTAGAAGGTGGGAAAAAATGTCTTTTCCATCTTAGAATTTTTGAAAGAGGAAAATAATGTTTGGAATGAACTGAGTTGTGGACTACATTTTGGGAGAGTAAATTTCAAAGAATTCAAAGAAAAGAGTTAAAATTCCGTGAACTAAAATTCTCTAAGGGAAGTCAGTGCAGGAGAGAGAGTAAGTTTTCAAGAAAGAAATTCTGGAAATACAAAAAGGAACCATTATGAAGAAAAAGGGAAATTGTCTTTAAAAAATAAATGTGGATGCACAAGAAGCTCATTGACCAACTTAGATCTTTAAAAAACATAGAATAGGAGTAATGATAGATAACAACAGAATGAATGTGAAAGTATGACACAGTTTTAAGAATGGCAGGAGTCTTAAAGCTCTAAATAAGCAGAAATGGGTAAATAAAAGCAAAAGAGAATTTTAAAAAAAATTATCTTAGGAGGATATGCTCATTCTACTGCCTATTGTGGGCAGATAGGTAACTGCCAAGGACATAGAAGTCATTTCTACTGAAACTATTTTAATAGCTTATTTTCTCTGCAGAGGAGGAAATATTTTGGGACTAGAAAGGTCAAAACAAAAGTGCAGGAGCTGATATCCAAAATGAGTAGGGAATAGATAGTGAGCATCCAATTGCCTTTAAGTTCAGAAGAAAGTTATCCTTGGGTAATGGATATGAGTGTTGACCCACCATCGTTCATCTTTGAAAGCTCATGAAGAACAGAAGAGATCCCATAAAATTAGAGAAGGCAAGGGTCCTAATTTTCAGAAAAGAAAAGAAAATGGAGGCTGGAAAACATAAGCCATTGAGATTGGTTTTTGATTCTTAATAGAATTCTAGAATGTATTTTTAAAAAGATGGTTTATGAACCAACTAGTTAAGGAAGTAGGGATTAAAACAAACAAAAAAACCAAACAAACAAACAAAAAAGCAAGTCTTCTTCAAGAACAGCAAACTAAGCGAATTTCTTCCTGACTCCAGGTCTGGCCTTCTATGCAGGGTGCCAACCCCCTTGTTGTCAATTAACATTTAGCAAGTGTATTAAATAAGTAACCAGAATGGCCAGAGGCCTTGAGAGCTTGCGCCATTGGGATTGATTGAGAGAGAGGATTCAATTTTCCTCGAGGAAAAGAAGAGAGACAGAAAGATAAATGTTTTCCAAGTGTCTGGAAGAATTAGGCTCGATCTTCTTAGCCCCGGGGATCATTACAGATAGAGAAATTGAGGTTTGGTTGAATTAAGGGGCAGCTGCCTCCCAAAGGGCAGTGGTCTGCTTCTGGATGTCACTTGAACTTTACCTAAGGTTTTCTAGTGACTAATGACCACTTTTTGTGGAGTGGGCTGTAGAGGAGACTCCTGAGATCAAGAACGGATTGATCACTGAAGTTCTTTCTAACACTGAGATCATACAAATATTAGAAATCATGATGTGCATGCAATACATATGGCTCAAAGCCAGATCTTTCTACTTTCTACCATAATACAGTCTGGGCCCTTTTCCATATCCAGAGCTTCCATCTCTTTCAGAGGGCAAATTCTTTTTAGTTCACTAGAGATACCATAGGATTGACCAGACTTGTCTATTATCTCAGATTCAGTATTAGAATGAAATAAGATGCTTGTGGTTCACTTAACAATTAACCAAAGGAGATTTACTTAGCTATAACAGGGAAGGACATTTAGAGTAGGAGAGAGTGTTCATGGAAGTTATAGCCTCGATTCAACTGAGCCCAGCTTTCCTGGGCCAGTGTTGGTCACACTGCTGGTCTTTGTCGAAAATCTGAAGAAGGAGCTCTAGCCTTTCACACGCTGGCTCTTTGTGTACTCAGACCTCCCAGGGGATCTACCCCAACAGACCAGGCCTTATTCCTCTATGACAATGAGATTCTGAGGACAATTCCAGTACCTTTTAAGGAAAAAACTAGCCTAACCTCTGTGGAACAGGACTTTCAGATGCTAAACCCATCACAAATACTAAATGTGATTTTTTTTTTTTAATCTAAAAGAACGTTCAAAAAATAACCAAGGTATGCCCAGGTTTGTTCCCTGGACTGCTGCTGTATGCTCAGATATGAAGGAAACCACAGCCTTAACACCACTATTCAGAGGTGGCACTCAGACAAGTGTATCTGTCTTAGCTTCTGGCAGCGTTAGCTCCCTATCCCTCCATAAATCTGCACTCAAGTCGTCAGGCTACACTGGAGTTCCTTAAGCCCCCCAAAAACTGTTGTTGTTGATCTCTTAGCCTCTAAATGGGATCATGCTTCTTTCCACCACAGTAGCATTTTGAACACTAAATCCTCAAGTGATTTCTTAGCTCTTGCCTTGGCAAGCAGGGGAGATTGGAGTGTGTTGGCTTACGGGTCATTTTTTTCTCATCTGTTTCTAATATTCTCCAATCAGAAAATGGTTCATAGTGAGTACCCTTTCATGGGCTGAAAGTGACTCACCTCTACCTACCAGCCCTGTGATAATCTTTTCCAGGAAAGGTGATGAGTAGTTAGACCCTCTGAAGTATCTCAGATTCAGCAGTTGTGCCTCTTTACTGGCATCTACTTTCTGGAAACAAACCCTTGATGCTTGCGTAAGATTCTTTTCAACAGTTGGATTTTCCCTGAGTTGTGAAGCTTTTCTTCCCAAGTTGTTTAGCTGACTGAATGTAAATAAATCTTAAGATTGGAAAAGTGAGCCAGAAAAGGAAACATCCCACGCCAGAAAATTAGGTTTTCCAAAGCAGACACAAGTCAAGAGTCCCCGCTTCCCAACATTGCTCCAATGGTGAAAAATTAAACTGTGATTTGGAAGAGAAGTCAGGCAAGCATTCCTGAATATTAGGGAAGAAAAGAGAGCATTCCTTTCTTTCTCTTAATCCCTGGCCCTGATTTACAGTCAGCATCTTCACTAAACTGTTCTTTGATGGCCATGACAGGCAAATTATTCTGAAGACCCTGTGGCTTTTTCCCTTTCCCACCATTGGTGATGAAGCATCATTAAGGACCTGCAGAAATATACCTTCTGGTTTTTGTGGGGAAGAAACCAACTCTGCTTTCATTTTGCACAGAAGCAGTTAGATGTTTCATGGTGATGTGAAAGCTTGCTTTTTACAGAAGGATTTGGAACCTGTACCCTGCTGGGAACATCCTTGAAGTGGTCCACCTATCTCTTACTTTTTAGTGAGATGGCTGTCCTTTTCTTAGATGTCTCTGAGAAAGAATTAATTCCTGTGTAATCCCAATCCTTTAAAGAGTATTGATTTCAGAGTAGTTGAGATAAAGAAGATTATAGGATCAAGTAAATACTTGCCGTCCTAGAAAAATGTACCATTTTAATGATGATAAGTATGTTAATATTTGAACTCTTTGGAAATCTTTTCCAGATTCACAGCTTGCTTCATTGAGTAGGGTAACAATTATTCTGTCAAGGCTTGGACTGACTGCCTTGTGAGGAGGGACTAATTGGTGAAGGGCCCTAAAGATTGTCTTTCTTCCCAGCTGGGAAGACAAGAAATGACCTCTGGAGTGGGAGTGTAGAAAAGCAGGATTTTTCAGATACAGGGGGAGTTTTCAAAACCCAGAAAGGAAAGAAGAAAAGAGAGTTAGAGAAGGGAAAACAAAGTGAGGGGAAGTGGGGTTTGATCACCTGAATATTGTCTGACTCTTCTTGGCAAAAATTTTGTGCTAGTTTACGTTTCCTTCTCCAGCTCATTTGACAGATGAGGAAACTGAGGCAAATAGGGTGAAGTGCCCAGAACCACATCGCTAGTAACTGTCTGAGGCCAGATGAGGCTTCCCTTCTACTGAATGCTCTGTGTACCAAGTTCTTCTTTATCCTTTTCAAGATTCCTCAACTTTGTTCATTTTTTTCTTTCATGTTTTTCAGACACTTGAGAACTAGTCCCCATTATTCTCATAACAAACTCCTGAGTATCTACTGCATGCTAGGCTCCTAGCAAGATGGAAAGATAACTAAGATTTAATCTCTGCCTTTGAGAAGTGTACAGTATAGTAAGGAACTAAGGCACACTAAGAAAAGGTATAATTGGCCCTTCTTTTCTCCCAGTTCTAAGGAGGGTATTCTCGGGAAGAATTGATAACAATTCTGGTAAATTCCAGAGTTCCATTCTATTCCTGCTTCCCCATCCCCCTGATGTATTTTGCTCTGTCCAAGATCTTGGCTTTAGGATATGCGAGTGACTTATTTATTATACAGCATCAAAGATAATGTGGATCTTAGCATCATAGGGTGTGATGAGGGTAGGACAAAGATAAGACCTCCCTACAAAGTTGGACTTCTCTCTTGGATAGGTGTGCCCTTTACAGACCATCCCTCCTCTGAGAGGGATCAAATGACTCCATTCTCAGAAGCTCCAGCAATGTCTACTGACCCAGCCAAGGCTTTATTGGGAAGGTGGGACAAAGGATAGGCCCTTGCTGCTCTGGGCTGCCCCCAGGAGCGAGGATGCTCCCCTCCAGTCTGGGGCTCGGCCATCCTGTCTGAGTGGAAAACAGACCGGTCATTTGTGAAGAATGTAACAGAACTTGAGACGATAGTGCCTGAACAACCGATTAGTGACAAGGAAAGCTCGGCCGGCTATGTGAGGGGAGCTGGAGCCAGACCAAGCACTCTCAGGAGACACACAAAACTTACCTCACAGCATCTTAATTCCAAACACATGTCCCAAAGGTGTTGACACTGCTCCTTGCAAGGCTAAGCCTGGCCTTAACTGTTGCTCCTTGGCTTCCAGGAAAAGTACCCAGCCCTGTTCCTCCCTCCCTCTCTCATCTGCTCCCCCACTTCCCCAACACAGAGAAAGAGCATTTGGTCCAGAGAAGTGAGGATCTGTTTAAAAAACACTCACTTCTCTGCAAAAACACATTCCAGGCCCCTGGACTCACTCATTTCATAGCCTGTCAATATGCCACCAATAATCTGTACCCCTCTGGAAAAGCTCATGCGAGCAGAGTGGAAAGGAAACTTTTTATATAACCAGAGCACAAGCCACAGATTGTGACTTTATAACTTCCAAATTCTGATGCTTAAATGCCTTCTATTCAGCCATTCCCACAAAATCAGATCTTTTTACCTGTAGTCGGTAGAGCTCACATTTATTTCTGGCTGTTACTAGCCTCCTGTAGGCTCATATTATAACAACTTGCCTTTATAAAGCATCTTTCAAGACCTGAAGCAGATTGCTATTTATAGGACCTAACATAATTTGCGGTGACACGTCGTCCCAGGCTTTCAGGGTGCTGCTGCCTGGTGGCCCTTCTGCTGTGAGCTGTTATACAGGTTAGAAGTTCCCCAGACTCCCTCATTGCTCCCAAGCCTGGCGGGGGTCCACACTGATGCAGACCCCTTGCTCTGCCCTGCCCGTCTGGCACTCTTCAAGGCCGTTCAGGTCAAGGGGCAGAGCTGTTGGACTCCAAGAAGCATTCCCAGAAGACTAACGGGAGCAACTACTTCCATGCCTGATGAAGCAGTACCTGTGAGCCTCCAAGGAAGCAGCTTCAGGCAGGCTGCCCCCAGCTTCCTTCCCTGGGTTCCTGTCTGCCTCCAGGAGGGAAGCAAAGAGCCCAGGACGGCAGGCCCGCTGTGTCGGCCCATAGGCCCTCTCGAAGTGGAGGATGTAAAAAAGGGGCAAGGAAGGGTAGGGATGGGCTTGGAGGGGGGGGGCACCAGAAAAGGGAGCTGTGCTCATTGTGGAAGAAGAAAAGATAATGGCCAATTTGTCAGGGAGCGGTGACAAGAAAGATAAAGTTGGAAGTAATTAACTGGCTGACACTCTGGGAGTGACGCGCCTGCCAGAAGCTTCCTAAATCAGCTCAAGCCTCCGAGAGGTGACAGGCCTTCATCATTTTTATGGCCCACCTCTGACAGGGCTCCCGGCTGCACACCGAGCCCGCCAGCTTGTGCTCGTTGACACTCGGAGGATGGCTGTTGCCTGGGCCCTCTGCAGCCTGCCGAGCCTTTCACTGGAGGATGCGCTGAGCTTCTCTCCGGCAGAGCTTCCTTTAGATTGAACAAGTTTGCCCCTGCCAGGAAAGCCTTGTGGGCTAGGGGCAAAGGGGCAGGGGCACCCCCACCTGCTGTGAGCTACTGCGCCCTCTAGGAATCACCTGGCAGTCCCTGTTCTCCCCAAACCCCCCAACTCCCCATGGTTGCCACTTTGACATCTCCTCCAGACATTTTGACACGTCTGGAATTGCTTAAAGAGGAAGGTGAAGATGTGCGAGATTCATTTGCTCCTGGGCCACTCTGGGACCAAACCTTAGGGAATCTGTTGTCATTTGTCCAAGGCTGGTCACCTCTCACAGCAAATCTATTTCATCTCATTTCCAACAACCTTCTAATGTGGTTTGCTCAGGGCTCCAAGGACACAAGGTTCTCCAGCCTAGAAACCTTATAGTAAAAGTCTGCCTCTTTTCCTTCCCCTCCTATTGGAGGGGGAAAAAGGGATTCTTCCAAAGTTCTTGACACAAATCAATGA
This sequence comes from Myrmecobius fasciatus, assembly GCA_023553655.1. NCBI lineage: Eukaryota > Metazoa > Chordata > Mammalia > Dasyuromorphia > Myrmecobiidae > Myrmecobius > Myrmecobius fasciatus. The sequence goes on along the minus strand of JAJPUD010001250.1, from coordinate 445,202 downwards.
AATTATGATCCTGCCAGACCCATGAGTCCTATTTTCACCTGCCTCTGAATTTAAATTGGGTAGCTCTGAGGATTTTCAATCTCTCCCTTGCTTTTGCCTGCAGTTTGCATTTAAATTGGTGAAATGCATGTCAAGTCACACTCTCCCTCCCTGTAACATTTCAAAAGCTCTCACTTTACTTTCTCCCCTTAATTGCTGTCTTTTCCCTTTCAAATCACCCCAGTCAAAAGGAGACCAGCTTGCTTTTCATTTCCTCAGGCTCTTCTGTTTCTGTTACCAAAGTCCCTGAGAAGTTAATTGGGTAGCTGATAAAATACAGGACCCAGCTCTCCTACTTTCTTCCTGTGGTTCATGTAGGAATAACAAAATGGTATTTTTAATATACTGAACAGAACTGGGTCTCTCAGAGAGAAGTGGTAGAAAGAATATGGTGGAAAGTCCTCACCAGTACTCACCATTCTAAGGATCAGAAAGCAGCATCTGGCTTGTACCCCAAATTTAGGGTTGAAATCCCCTCATCCAGACTATCCAGCAGCCTCAAACATCTGGGTTGCATGTGGTCCCTACCAAATGCCAGGGGAATTCAGAGAATTCTCACTTGAGAGAAGACCAGATGAGATGTCAGTTGTGGGCCTAGGCCCAGAGACCCCTGGGAGGCAAACAGCAACATCCTCATAAAAGGCTTATTGGAGCTCTCCCATATGTGACTGCAACCTGTCTGCGCTTGGCCGTGGCATTGGGGTTGATGTAAAATAGTCATTGCCTCACTTAGCTTTAATCGAGTGAAGGCCATCAGGAAGGGCAAGCTCCCTTACAAGAGATAAAAGTAGAAATCTAGAAAAGCCAGAGGAGGGAAATGAGCAGGATACATTTAGCATCATTCAAGCTCCCACTGCAGGTCATAGCTTAGGAAACCCACTAACTGGGGAAAGGTGGTGAAGGACATTCTCTGTTTCTCAAGTGCATGAGAATACTCCTGCCTTTGACAGGGACCACTTGGGGCTTGGCTCGGAGGAAAACACGGGAGTGAGGGTTACTACTTACTGCTTTGCTAAGGCCATGAGACGTTCTGGATTTCACCCTCCCTTTTACAAAAGAGGATGCTAAGAGACCTTGCTGAGAAAAGCGTTATGTCAAGCTTAGATGGTCAGAAAGAAGTAATCAGGGTGCCGCAGTGTATTTCACATGAAGCACAGTGAAAGGGACAGTGCCTGTGGGGAGTTCTTCTGCATAAAGAGCTTTTTCATGTCTTCGCCTTTTTTGGGTGGATTGGAGGAATGTGTGGAAGAGAGCACTGTTAACACTCTTGGGTATGTGGGACTGGACCAGGTGGTAGGGAGAAAAGCTTCAGCGCTGTCCATCTTTGTGCAGAGAGAATCAAAATCAACAGTTTTTCATCCTTCCTCCTGAGTCTGGAATTATGGGAAAGCTGTCCCCTGAAACTCCAAAAAGTGAAGCAGGCCCTCAATGTCTAACAGAGCTTTCTATAATGAAAATTAAGTCTGGGACCAGTTGGAGCTTCCATTTATGTGCATACATTCCCATGTCTACCTTCCCTGTCCTTTCTGGCATCTCAGGAAAAGGTTCATGAGGTCTTTTTTCCCTTTGACTCCAGTCATTCCCTGTCATCTGAAATAACACTCGCTGCCTGTCTGGCCTGTGCTCTGGGGATGTTCTCTGGACACTTGTCTCTGCTGTGTGTAGCAAACATGGGGCTTCCATCCTAAGGTGCTCAGGTACTCAGAACCCACTGCTTCTCCACCTCTTCTAGTGGAATCCTGGTCTCTTTAGTCTCAGTATTATTTTTCCTTGGGAGCAATCTCCTGCTGTTCTGGCCCCTGGGAGGCTACATAGCAGAGGGAGGCTGTGTTTGGAAAAAAGTGGTCTGCATGTCATATGTCTATACCCTGAAGCCTTGGAGATGTTGCTAAACTCTCAAACACCCCCACCTCCCCTCTCTCTTTTTCTCTGTGTCTCTGTGTGTTTCTCTCTCTCTCTCTCTCTCTCTCTTTCTCTGTCTCTCTGTTTCTGTCTCTCTGTGTCTCTCCCTCTCTCTCTTTCTCTCTCTCTCTCTCTCTCCCCTCTCTCTTTCTGTTTCTCTGTCTCTCTCTTTCTCTGTCTCTCTGTGTCTCTCTCTGTGTCTCTGCCTCTCTCTCTCTCTCCCCCCATCTTTCACTCTCTCCCTCTCACTTTGTCTTCTCCTTCCTTTTTAATATATCTCTCCCACCGCTTTCAGTCTGACTTTCTTCTCTGTCTCTCCTTTCCTCTCTCTTTTTCTTTTCTGTATCACCACCACCCCCTTTTCTCTGTCTTCTTTCTCTCTCCCCCTCCCCAAACTCTCAGCCAGTTTGTTTTTCTCAGGTCTTTTTTGCTGGTCTCCTGTTAGTGTTGGTCTGGTTTGTGTTGTGAAACACTCCTCTACTATTCTGAACAATTGCCCCTTTAGAAGACCTCCAGCGTTAGTAAGTAAGCCCACAGGAAAGCTCATACAATGAGCTTTATAAAATTCCAGCTGCCCCATAAAATGGCAGCTTCTCATTAAAAGGGGTCTCTTAAGCAAAGGCCTTTTTTCAACAGGAGCCAAGTCTTTGGCTCCTCCCCTTAATCTCATGAAAGTCCTTTTGGGTTTGAAACAGACATGTTTCAAAAGACAGCTATGTTTCCCCCAGACAGGAGACAAAGTGGGAAGCCATGGACTCCTGAGTTCTAAAAGGGCTTGTTGACCCACCTCTTCCCAACGTCTGTCCCCACAATTCAGAGTAGAAAAGAGTCTGCCCTCTGGACTATGTAGGCCAGATGAATCCTATGTGAGCTGATCTGTCCCTTTTCCCTTTGCCCATAGAAATCCCTGCCTCAGTGGCCTGATTTACTGTCACAAAGAAAGGCTTTTAGGATGTGTTTGAGTAGTTTGTAGGAGTTCAAAACGGAAAGAATCAAGAAGTATAAGGTTGGAGGTAAGACAGGTGGAGACAGCCTTATTAATCTAGGAGTTAATAAATAAAGAGAGAAGGATGAATGACTTCACACACACATACAATCCTAATTTATAGCATTGTTAGCTAATTTACAACATCCAACCCATAAATATGTCAAAAATCTATTTACTATGTAAACATAAAATGTCAACTATTTAAACACTATTTACATGCACAGATAGTATATGTGAGCGCCCATTAGGTTATAAGTTCCCCAAGTATGAAAATTGCATCTTTGCTATTCTCAATAAAGTACTTAGTAAAAACCAGAGGAAGAGGAATGGAATATCCTAAACTGTCTGTCTCAGTTCATCAGTAAGTTGGTAACTTTGATCCACTTGAAATCTGCTGAAACTTCAACACTTTCTGTTAGGATTCTCCAGTAGTCTTGTCCACATGAGCAGTCCACAAAGGTAAAAGGCCAAAGGGAAAATACAGTTTAAGGAGAGAGAGTTCCGGAGAAAATTACAGTGATAAAAGAGAATCATGGCATCTCCCTCTCTGTGTCTGTCTTTGTCTGTCACTCTCTCTCTAAGAAAAAATACAGTGGTCTTTCTTCAGTTCCTCAAATCAGATAACAGTTGAGGGAAAATGAGAGGCCAGGGAACTGGGTTCCACCAGTGAATTGTTGGGACAATTAACTAGAGATGGGTTTTTTGTTAAGTTGTCTTCAGTAATAGATGAGAAGAGAAGGGGAAAGGAGAGAAGGGTGGTAGCACATTGCTCTGGTCTTTAAAGCTGAAAAACCTTGAAATTTAAGATAGGGATGTATACCAATCAGTCAGCATTTATTAAGTATCTACTATGTTCTGGAGGCTGAGAATAATACAGAGGCAAAAATGAAATAGTTCCTGCCCTCAAGTAGCCTCAATTCTCCCTGGAAATAGCATGTACCTAAATCTAGAGACAGCTGCAATAAATGCAAGGTGGGAGGAAGGGGAATAGGAAAGGCTGTGTGCAACGAAGGCAAATGGAACACCACATGTGGGCCAGCATCCAACCCTAACCTCTGTCCCTGCACCTGCTACTTAGGCCACTTATTTTACCAAAAATGGCTGTGACTTGGTTAGACTGCATAACTCTAAGGAGACAGCCCTGGTTCTTAGGCCCTACTGGTCTAAACTGGTCATTCCTCAGAACTGGTCCAGAAGTCTTTTACTCTTGACCCCCCCCACCTCTGACCTTTGGTTCCTTTGCCAGGGAATTCTCAGGGCGTGCTTTCTTTTTTTGGTTTGTTTTTTTTTTTTTTTTTTTTTTTTGCTGAAGCAATTGAAGTTAAGTGACTTGCCCAGGGTCACACAGCTAGGGAATGTTAAGGATCTGAAACCAGATTTGAACTCAGGTCCTCCTGACTTCAGGGCTAGTGCTCTGTCCGCTGCGCCACCCAGCTACCCCAAGGGCTTTCATCTTTTGCTACTTTCTTGATGGTCACCAGGCTCTCTGACAAGCTTAGCCCACTTAGTTCACAATTGTACGGCACTTGTTCCCTAATTACCACTGCTGCTGCCATCATAACTGGATGCACCATCCTGGAGTCAGGAAAAGCAGACCTGAAATACGCCCTCATATACTTATTAGCTTTGTGACCTTGGATCACTTCACCCTGTTTTCCTCAGTTTCTTCATCATAAGGAGAATAGCTTAACAGTAGCACCTACCTTCCCAGTAGGGAGGATCAAACGAGATAATGTATAAAATCAATTTGAAAAACTTTTATTGTTGGATCGTTTTTCAGTTGTGTCCAACTCCCCATGACCCCATTTGGGGTTTTCTCAGCAAAGATACTGAAGTTGTTTGCCATGTCCTTCTCTCGTTCATTTTGTAGATGGGGAACTGAGACAGACAGGGTAAAGCGATCACACAGGGATCTTTTTCTATTTGAGCGTGATTCCCTTTGCCCCTGTACCTCTTCTGCAATTTGTAGTCCTAGAGTTGCCTGAGGCATTGAGCAGTGATATGATTTGCCATTCTGAATCCAAGGTGGGACTTGAAGCCCTGACTTCTGATGCAGGTCTCTGTCCTGTACCATGCTGCCTTTTACTGCAGAATACCACAGGATCATCACCTTCTCTGTGCTGGGTCCTCCCCTTTCCTTATTATTGCCCTAAGAAAACAACTAGCTAGAGCCCAGAATCATCTAGAACTGCTGTGGTGCAGTACCCTAAGAGGCAACCTGGCATAATGAAAAGCCATGGACCAAGGAACCAAAGACCTCAAATCTCAGCTCTGATATTACTTAGTCACCCAGACCCTCTTTGGACGTCAGTTTCCTCCTCTGCAAAATGTGGATGAAACTACTTGCTCAGAGAGCTGGTGTGAGGAAAGGACTTTGTAATATTCAGTCACCCTACAAATGTGGGTTATGTGACCATCCTGTTTGTCTTGAGTTTTATTTCTAAATTAAGTTTAGGACTTCACATTTTTCTAACTGAAGTTTGCTTTGGGTTGCCCCATCGCTCAAACCTGTTGGGAGTTTGGGATCCCAATTCTACCCTCCTATCACCACTCTGTTAGAGGGCAGAAGAAACTCACCAACTCCTTAGCCCTCTTAGTGTTGTGTCCCTTGCACACTGACTCTCACCCTTATCAGCTGTACACAAGGAGAAGCAGCCCTGTCGTCCCACAGGAGTGGTTGCCTGGTGAAGGAGGCAGCCCCGAACTTCAGTTCTTCTTCTCTGAGCTAGTTCCCAGTCTTCCCCCCTCTTAGAACTGATCTAGTGGACATGATTGATTTTTTTTTTGCTTGAAGTAGTTATTAATTCTTCATTTTAAATTTTGTCAGTTCTATTTTATTTTCCCAAATACATGTAAAGATAGCTTTCAACATTCATTTTGGTAAGATTTTGTGTTCCAAATTTTTTTTCTCTTCCTCTCCTCTCCTCAAGATAGTAAGCAATATGGTACAGGTTATAAATGTATAATCCTTTTAAACACATTTCCATATATGTCATGTTATGCAAGAAAAATCAGACCAAAAGGCAAAAAACCACGAGAAAGAAAAAAAATGTAAAATACTATTCTTTGATCCACACTCAGTCCCCCCACTCCTCTCTGAGTGCAGATGGCTCTCTCCATCACATATCTATTAGAAATGGTCTGGATCATCTCACTGTTGAAGAGAGTCACGTCCATCAGAATTGATCATCCTATAGTCTTCTTGTTGCCGTGTATAATGATCTCCTGGTTCTGCTTATTTCACTCAGCACAGTCCATGCAAGTCTCTGCAGGCCTTTCTGAAATCATCCTGCTGGTTGTTTCTTGCAGAACAATAATATTCCATAACATTCATATACCATAATTTATTCAGCCATTCTCCAATTGATGGGCATCCATTCAGTTTCCAGTTTCTAGCCACTACAAAAAGGGCTGCCACAAGCATTCTTGCACATGTGGGTTCCTTTCCCTTTATGATCTCTTCAGGATATAGGCCCAGTACTAGCACTGCTAGTTTGATAGCCCTTTGGGCATAGTTCCAAATTGCTCTCCATAATGGTTAGATCAGTTCACAACTCCACCAGCAATGCATTAGTGAAAGGGCACGCTTTTCTCACACTTTGAACATGTCAACTTGTTTTCATCTTGCTGACATTCTGGGCATCTGGACACCAAAGATTGTTGGCTTGTGCTTGGATCCATAGTGGGTTTTATTTTTTATAATGCTCATTCATCTTTATAACCATAGGCACTGTTATGCCCATTTTACAGAAGAGGTCTGAGACCAGGAGAGGTAAAGTGACCTGCCCAGGGTCACACAGCTAGTGTGTCTGAAGCAGGATCCGACCTTAGGTCTTCTGACTCCAACCCCTACCCACTGTGCCCCACCTGTCCTGGTACTTTCACCGGTGCTTCACCCATTCTTCCCCACCTAGAGAACGCTCCTGATGAGATCAAGGCTCCCTTCCCCCTCCTTCCTCAGTATGGCAGGCTTCTGTCTGCTGCTTGGCACTCGTCACCCAAGCAGTTCCAGACCTCCTGGCCTCCCTTCCTCCGAGGCCCCAGAGGCCCAAGGGCCACATCTTTCTGGTTCCACTAGGCCTGTGCTGGAAGCCAGCCAGGGCAGGGAACTCCCAGAACAATTCTAGAGCTTGTGAGCCCCTTATCAAGCTGTTCATCCATCCTTATTTACAAGAAAGCAACAGAGTCTGCAGATCATTCGAGCACTGGGTAGCAGAGGCGAGACTGCGACGCCAGCCCCACACTCTGTTGCCATCTGAACCCAGTTGCAGATATGGGCTCTATAACTTAATTAAACAGATAATCAGTACTGACCCAGGTGCATGGTCTTGGCAACAGTGCAGAGCAGAACAGCCTTCCCCCACCGCCAGCCTAATCCAGAAGAGAAGGGGGGACAGAAGGGAGAAAAAGAGTCTGCACTGAGGAAGGGCAATGGCCAGAATGCCCTCGGCCCTAGGGAGGAGAGAGCTTCCCAGGGGCCCTCAATCACCGGCCTGCCACCCACTGTGCGCTCGTGGCTGCTCTCCTCAGCAGCCCTGATTCCTGAAGGCGATTGATAAGCTGGATTATCAGCAGCCCTTGGGTTGTGAATCTCTGAGGAGGGTGGTTCCACAAGTGTGCTTTATCCCATGGTGGGCATCTAGAGGCTCCAAGGAAGCTCTCAGAACATCCGGCTGGCTGGCTACCCAGGCCACCTTCTCAATTGTATCACCCCAAACTGAGTAAGACCAGAGATCGTTCGAGCTGGCCTTTCCAGGCCAGAGGACGTCCTCTATGCCCAGAGGGCTGGTGGGCTTCTGTGTATCCATAGCACCTCACAGCCCCCAGCTCTGTGAGGATAACCACCTTCTCTTTGTTCTCCTAGCATCAACAACAAGCTGCAACAGCCAGAGGCAGCTGCTGGGGTGCTGGAGTACGCCATGAAGCACTTTGGAGAGCTGGTGAGTCCTTCCCTTTGCTGGGGAAAGCAGCACAAGAGGGTGAGGGCACAGGGGCCCGGTCTGGCAGCCAGGATCTCCAGGTGGCCTCATCCCAGACCCGGCCCCTCGCTGGGCGCTCCTTCCTCCACCCCATATAAGAACCAGTTTTCGTGTAACTGGGAAAACAAAATGTCAAATGTCAGAAAAATTATACGAGAGAGCCAGTATTGGTGCGACCCCATAAATACTTTACTTATTCTTCTTAGCCCTGTGAGCTGCATGAAGCACTTTCTGTGATCCTCACAGCTGTGAGCAGATGCTGTTCCCCACCCCCCTTTTATAGAAAGGAGACTGAGCCAAGAGACTTGAGACATTTTGCTCAGGATCACAGAGCAAGGTTAACACTTGGGTCCTTGTGATGCCGAGTCTAACGCTCTGTCCACAAGGCCACATCACTGTCCCCGGTTTGGAAACCTTTGGCTCAAGTCCTACTGCCCAGCAGTCTGACTGGAACAAGCCATTTCCCTTCTCCAGGACTCAGTGTCTTTATCTGTAAAATGATGGGGTGGGCCTAGACCAGGGCTTCTGAAACCTTTCCACTCACGACCCCAAGAAATTATAGATATATAAAATACAATATTTTATTGAATTCTTTGGGAGTCAAGGAGATTCTGTGGTTAGGAGAGAGCAGAGACAAGAATTGCATGGCTGAGAAGTTTCCCTCTTAATTCACTGTGGCTCAGAAAGCGTATCTGCCAGTCCCGATACTCTCCCAAGTCATCTTGAATTTTGAGGAAGGAAAGAGATGGAGCCGAGAGGATGCTCAGTTCTCCCCCAGAACAGATCGCGCTTTCTTTTGGCATCCTCAAAGGCAAGCCTGGGATGTGTTGGTTGAAAGAAGGTCTTACATTCTGGTCCACTGGATCTCAACCATGGCCGCCCAGATGTCAGCTGCAAAGGAAAGTTTGTGCCATCTCTGCAGTCCAGAGATAGCTATTACCTTGAGGAGCATTGCCTGAAAGAAGCCCCTAATTTACTTTTGTGTGTTAGGTTTAGCGCTCCACCAGAATTTGCATTTCTTGGTGGAGCCTGCCTTCCCTCAGCACAGCTGATCCAGGCACCTTCTCATTAGATGTCAGTGTGGTCCACCACATAAACCTTACCATTTCTGCAGTCTTCCACAGTTTTGAATCCTGTCTCTCCCCTGGACCCCTGACCTGATCAGGGATCTGAGCTCTCCTGCTGCCTCCTTACTCTGAAGGGCTCAGCACTATGCAGATGTATACCAAGAATTCGGGGATGTGGGCAGAGCCCAGTGCCACTGATACTCCTTGGGAAAGGAATTGAAGCAGCTTCTCAACAGTTTTGCTTGAAATTTAAATGCAAGGGGCAGCTAGGTGGCGCAGTGGATAGAGCACCAGCCCTGAAATCAGGAGGACCTGAGTTCAAATATGGTCTCAGACACTTAACATTCCCTAGCTGTGTGACCCTGGGCAAGTCACTTAACCCCAATTGCCTCAAAAAAAAAAAAAAAGAAATTTAAATGCAAAAGTCGTCACCTTGCAGTCCATCTTTTTTCTAGTTTTTCTTTTTTGGGCCAATTAGAGCCAAGCTGTGAGGAAGGCAGGCAGTCCTGTGTGGTTTTGCCCCATGAACAAGAGGCCCAGTTCCAGCAAATGGTAGAACAAGATGGCCACAAGATTAGTACAGAGACTGTGGGAGATAGTATTGGTGCAGCTGGAGTTCTGCCACCAGGGAGAGGGCCCACTGACCACTGAACAGAAAAAGGACTTCTTTGAACAGCAAATGTTCTGAACAAAAACTTAATTAAGTGCCTGTGTGAGCAGAGGAAAGACAAAGATTGGGTAAGGCATGATCCCCCACGCTCAAGGAGCTCCCTCTCTAGTAGAGGGCCAGGAAACCAGCACAGAAGTAGAATACCCAATAATTTGTAAGTATGCCAGTGAAAACCAGATTGTACTGCTGAACCTTAGAGAAAAAGACAAACACAGCCCTTTCCTCCCACTCCTCCAAGCCTCCAAGCCACAGAGCCCAAGTGCCCACGTGTCCTATGTGGAAGGGGCAGAAGCCTAAAAAATGTTTGGTGCAGTTTCACTCTCCGGGGCCATGGAGACAGATTAGCAGCCCCAGAAATGTCTTCAGCGGGTTTGTAAACATGTGTGCCCTAAGTTTGTATGCCCCTAAGAACTACATTTGAAAAAGTCAGCTAGTTTTTGAGGTAACTTTCATTTTCCTCACAGGAAACCCACAGAAACCCTGTCCTCTCCCCTAGAGGTAAAGGGATACAAGCAGGTACAAAAGGGAGGCGGCTTTGGCCTAATGGTCAGGGATTCCTTCAGAGAGAAAGAAGGCATTTTGATTGGTCTTTTACATTTTGCCATCTTTTGTTTTCATGCTACCTTCATTTCAAAATCTGTCTTTCTCAAAAACTGTCCCTTGTAATAAATAATGAAAAGGAAAGAAAAGGGATAATCAGGAGGGCCACATCATCCGAGTCTGGTGGTGATCGCCTTGTCCCACACACACAGAAAAGGAGCAGGTGCCTTTCCTGCTCTCTTCTTCAGCGTCAAGCCTGGGGGTATCTAGGGAGTTAATTCTACGAAGAGTTCAAAAAGCTGAAACCTTGGGAAACTTTCCAGCATTTTTTAGTGATTCTGTTTCCCAAGCAGGCCCAGGATTACATTGTCCATACAGGGCCACATCAATTAAAAGTAACTCTCTGGGCAGCATCTGCCATCTCTTGACAGAAGTTCTTCATTGGTGGTACCATAGCCCCAAAGATAAAACTCAGATGGGAGGAGGCAGAGAAAGCACCTAAGAAACACGCCAGCCTTCTCTTGAAATTTGGGACTGCCCCTTGGGAGTCGGCTTCTGTTGCTCTAAGACTCCACTTGACTCAGTGCTGCTCACGTGGCCCCAGCTCTGCCCAGGACCCACAGGACCATCATGGAATTCATCCTCTGGGCCCTGCCACAAGCAGAACTGCCAAGGACTGGGCAAGAGGGAACATTGGTGGAGCATCCAGAGACAGGGGCAGGGAGAGGAGGGGATATATAAAGTTTCCAAGCAGACTTCTTTTATTTCCTCAAAGTTATAATCCATTAAGGAGAAACCCAGAGATTAAAGAGCTAAAAAGAGGAAGGCTTCTGCTCCAACAAATGTGTGCTCATTTATGGCCAGCAATTATGCAAGCCCCAGCCTGTCTTGTGAGGTTAGACCTCAGCCCCTGGAAAGGAGCTGCCGCTCCCACTACCTGACCCAGCTCTAACACTTGTACCAGGGAGGCCCTGGCAGCCTTGTCCCCCAGGAGAGCTGCCCTTCCACCCCTCACCAGCCCCAGGGCCCTGTGTCCTGCTGCTCCAGGGACTCGAGCCCATGGGTAAGGCAGGCAGGGATGTGTGAGGAGAAGGGACCTAGGCCAGCATTTGCTCTCAGAATATCCTGGCATCGTTTCTGACATTAGAGGCACCAGCATTTCAGGCCGAGACCAAAGCAAATGCCTCCAAGTGTGTTGAAACCCTTTGCCCAGACACAGACTTGAATAAACCAGGAAATTAAATGGCATCCACAGTGTGCTTTTCCAATCAGATATGCAGGCCAGCCCCTCAAAGAGTGTTGTGGCGTACAGTGTGTCCCAGCTGCCCCACAAAGGCCCAGCACGTAAATTGTAGCCGGAACTCTTTTCTGTCTCCCACCTGACAGGAGATCCAGGCCACCTGGTATGAAAAACTTCATGAATGGGAAGATGCCCTGGTCGCTTATGACAAAAAGATGGACACAAACAAAGATGACCCTGAGCTAATGCTGGGCCGGATGCGCTGCCTGGAGGCCTTGGGAGAATGGTAAGCTTACATGATGAGATGTTTTAGATTTACCCTTTAGGCACTCATTGAATCCCCAAATCCACCTTTTTGGACTTGGTCTTCCATATAACATCATTATTGTTTCCCAAAACAAGCCTGCCTCTCTCTCTCTCTCTCTCTTTCTCTTTCCACACATACACACACTCCATAACAAAGTAATGTAGCACTGATTGACTGTGATTGACAGCTGTACCTCCTTCCATACCTGTGCTCTGCCCCTTCTTTGCAGATTAGAAGTAGGATTCATCACCAACAGTCTTTTGAAATTAAGATTGTGGCTTTGGTTGAGTTCTAAAGTTGGAAGAGATGTTTGCCTTTACTTTAGGGTAAATTGTCTTCTGGGGTTTTTCTTACTTAACTCTACATCTGTTCATATAAATCTTCCCAAATTTCTCTGAAAGCTTCCTAAATGTCATTTCTTATAGCACAAAATTCCATTACATTCATGTGCCACAGTTTGTTGAGCCTTTATCCAGAAAGTTTGTTTTACCAGTTTTTTTTTTTTTTTTTTTTTGCTGAGGCAATTGGGGTTAAGTGACTTGCCCAGGGTCACACAGCTAGGAAGTGTCTGAGACCAGATTTTAACTCAGGTCTTCCTGACTTCAGGGCTGGTGCTCTATCCACTGCACCACCTAGCTGCCCCTGTTTTACCAGTTTCTTGATACCACAAAAAGTACAATTGCAAATATTTTTTTATAATAGCTTTTTTCAAAATACATGCAAAATAGTTCTCTACATTCACTCTTGTAAAACCTTGTGTTCCAAATTTTTCTCCCTCCCCTTCACCCTCCTCCCCTAGACGGCGAGTAAACCAATATAGGTTGAACATGTGCAATTCTTCTAAACATATTTCCCCCGTTATTGTGCTGCACAATAAAAATCAGATCAAAAGGGGAAAAAATGAGAAAGGAAATGCAGACAACAAAAAGAGTGAAAATACTATGTTTTGGTCCACATTCAGTCCCCACAGTGCTGTCTCTGGGCACAGATGGCTCTCTCCATCACAAGACAGTCCCCACTCTTGAGTGTTCTTTCTACCATCTGATTTTGAATAATCTGATTTTAGTTAATTGAGTCAGTGACCACAAGCTCATTGGTTAATGAGTTACATCTGATCATTTCTGTCTTGTTCTGAGTGTTCAAAGCCTTGGGAGTAAACTTCTAAATGAAGACTCCCATTAAGTTACTCCATCCCTAGATACTGATCTCAGTTTAAAGATTATTTCCTTGACCTAGACCTCACTAGAATTTGCCCTTGGGTTAATTCTGCATATCCAAGCAAACATTCTTAGGATGCAGGCCTGCAAGCCCCCTGTAAGGAAAGAAACCCCAGTTTCTTTGACCATAGGTGGGGCTTTTTACATTTCAGGTGGTACATATCAACAAGGATGTCTTAAGCATCTACTGTTTGCAAGCTACCGAAAATTCAGACAAAAGCAAAACAGTCCCTGCCCTCAGAGAGCTTCCGTTTTATCGAGGGACTCTCTGTGTACCTTTATTGGCATCTATACAAACTAGGTACAAAGTGATGTTGAGGGCGGGGAGAGGATACCAGCACCTTGAGAGTTAGAAGCTCACCTTTATTACAGATGGCATAATTCAAGAAATCAGACTAAGAAATAATCAGTACAAAGATGCTTTACTTCCTCTGTAAATCATGAGACCCTGCCCTTGTGAGATTCCCAAGCCTAGTCAAGCCCCAGCCCCTGCCTTTTGTTTACACCAGTTCTTTTGTAAGCCTTTGCCCACAACCAAGTGGGTAGGAAAGTTGGCTTAACCTGAGGCTTTCTTTTCATTAAGGGGGCAGCTCCACCAGCAGTGCTGTGAAAAGTGGACCCTGGTCAACGATGAGATACAAGCTAAAATGGCCCGAATGGCTGCTGCAGCTGCTTGGGGGTTAGGTAAAGCATTCTGTCTGGGAGAGGGAGGTTGTTGGCGGGCACTGTGGCACCGTAGGCAAATGCCTACCCAGTGGAAGTCATAATTCTTTGTGATGGGTTATTTCAAGTATGAGTAACCACAGATTGGACAAGTTAGGAGCATTGAGTTTAGTTTGAACCTTCACTCTAATTGGCAGCTTTGTCACCAGGTCCCAGACTGATGACAATTAGCAGTATGCAGTCCAAGGAAACCCAGTGGGGTGAGGAACAAAGAAGGGGGTTGTAGGTCACAGGGGAAGTGCTTTGCCAGTAGTACCCAGAGAAAGACTGCTTTACCTCAGCCTCTCTTAAGTCACCAACCTGGTTCCTTTTCTTTAGTGAGCACTGGGATCTATCCAAAACATTTTTCAAAAACAAATTGCTTCCTGACGAGTCATCTTTCACCATTTGCTTTTGCCCAAGGGCAGGGAGAATGGATGAGCTGACGTTTCTGAGTAAAAGTCAGGGAAATGCCTTGTAAAATCGCAGTTTGCAGCTAATGAAGCTGGTATCTCTTCTGCAGATGGCTTTGGAAATACTGGAGTTTGATGTCTGTTTGTTCCCCTCGGGAAATGAATAACTCTTCCTGGCTAGTCTTCTCAGCCATCAAGTGTCTAGCGTGACATAGGGACCTCTTTGCTATGGCTTGGTCTATCTTTCCTTTGCCTTCTGAGAGCCTCCAGTGAGAAAAAAGAGGTCACCCAAGCTCCGCAGGCAGGCTCTTTGAGCAGCCCAGTGCCTTGTCCATCTAACAGGGCATTTGAGTGGAGTTAGGTTTTCTCTGGCTCCCCAGGGCCATCTTAGGCCCCTTAATGATGAGGAAAAGATGCTTCTTGTTATGTTATTGATGGTATTAGAAATCTGCCTCCACAATCCTTAGGGTCCAGGAGTACTTGGAACCTTGACATGTCAGGGCTCACCAGGTTGCCTGATTAGACCCAATGAGAAGGTGTAACTCAGTTGCTTCCTCTGCTCTTGGTGCAGGTCAGTGGGACAGCATGGAGGAGTATACCTGTATGATCCCTCGGGATACCCATGATGGGGCTTTTTACAGAGCCGTGCTGGCCCTGCATCAGGACCTCTTCTCATTGGCTCAGCAGGTAAAAACCCACATCCACATCATCTCCCTTCCCACTTAGAGCAGGGTGTATGAATAAAAAGCCATCTCTTTCAAGGTAAGAGGTCCAGGAGCCTGAAGGAGGAGAGAAAGCAGCCTGTTGCTCTGATGGGCATATTGAGCTTGCCTTCGTGAGTGCTGCTCAGGATGGGCCCAGAAGCATCTGTGGCCTTTTTTATCTTTGGGTCTCTCTACTCTGTGAAAGACAGCTCTGAAGAAGTGTGTCTGGCATTGTGATTGCCAGAGAGGGCCCAGGTACAGCATGTCCTGCCCCTATTCATTATTGCCTCTCCGTTTTTAATCTTCTTTGTCCTAGCTTTCCTTGGAGACAAAAGGAAGTCTTTAGTTTCTCTTGAGTAGAACACAGGGAGTGAATGAATAGTCTCACACTGCGGCAAATATCAATCCCCAGGTCCTTTTTTGGCCATGCCATTGTTTCACATGTTGATTACTTTCCAGGGAAGCTGACACTTTATTTGAAAATTCTGTGCTGACTTGCAGAATTAGATAATGGAGTAATCAAATCAGTCCTGTCAGGCCCAGACGTGCTTGGATGAGGTGCACGGATAAATGATCCGAGCACTTAAGGGATGAGGGTTTGGTAATTAACCTTAAACATTTAAAAAAGGAAAAGCTATGGTTGAGAGGTTTTTAAATTGATGGCATAGACGAGGCTGTAGCTGCAGTCCTACAGCTGTAGCCAGGACTCGTGGGTACAGGAGGAAGTAGTTGAAACTGTTGCCCATCACAGAGACAGAGGCCCCCTCTGGGAGGCTGCAGACATGAGTGCGGAGGAGTTCTGAAGGCCAGGGAAGGAGTGACTCTGGGGGTGAGCAGGGCTTCCGTGCACTTGGGTTCTTGTCTAACCCTTTTCTGTTTACAAGTGTGCACTATCAGGAAATGGTAAGGCTGAGCTGTAACCAGAACCAGCTGCTCCAGGCAGTGGAGGGCATTGATCATCTGGTAGCCCCTTCTAAGGTTCAGCTCCAAGGGCATCATGGCCCACAGGTGACCCTTAGTTCTTAAATTCTGTTCTGCCGAAGGCAAACTCTGGCTGGTCCTGGTGAGCTGTGAGGGCTTTGAGAACAGACCCAGGAACAGGGCAGATACGTCTGTCATCCAGGGGCCAACCTGACTGAGTCTGGAGAAGCTTGCTCCTCGTGTGATTGCAGCAGCCTCCCCCAAGAGCTCCTACCAAGCCCTCGAGAGAGAGTGTGCCCCGTGGCAGTGCAGGGAATATCCACTCTGAGGAAGTACCAGGCCTGGGAGCATCAATCAGGGCCGCTGTCATGTCCACGGTGGTTTCGCTGCTCCTTGTTACAAGTCTCCCAAGTTGGGACCAATTGCTTATGTCTCATGATATTCATCTCACGTGTCCTCCTTGGATAGAGAGCCGACTTGTTTCTCAGGGCATTGAAAGCTGAAAAGATTCCCTCTTTGGTGAATGAAATGGCAAGGGGGGGTCTCTATACCTCATTGGGGATCCCCGGAGTACCAGTCGTGACCCAAGTACCCCGAGTCCGGGCCCAGTTTCAGCAAGTTCATTTCTCCCTCTCTTCTAGTGCATCGACAAAGCCAGAGACCTGCTGGATGCCGAGCTAACGGCCATGGCGGGCGAAAGCTACAGCCGAGCCTATGGGGTGAGTGTGAGGCCCTGGAGCCAGTGTTCTTTTCTCAATCCCTTTGCTGTATTTTCCCAAAGTGAGCTGTTTGGGTTTACAGGCCCTTTCCAAGGGGCCTTTGCCTACTCTGTGCAGCAGATAACCCAACCTCAGAAGGGCTGGTTTAAGCTAATCTTCTGTTCTAGACTCTGTGATTAGCATGGAATGTGGTTTGCTTCCTTCAGGCAATGGTTTCCTGTCATATGCTCTCCGAGCTGGAGGAAGTTATCCAGTATAAACTTGTCCCGGAACGGCGGGAGATTATCCGCCAGATCTGGTGGGAGAGGCTGCAGGTAAGGAAGCCTGGGAGAAGTGTATGGGCTTGTCCACTGGAGGGAGACCCCCTCTGCCCACTTTTGCATTCTCACTGAAGCCTGCCTTTGCCATAGCAACAGAGTGATTAACTTATATTTAAGGCAATAATACCAATTCTGCATGTGGCCAAGGGCTAGGGGAAGTACAGAGTTTAGCAGACAGGTGTCCTGTATTGGATTCAAAAGAACACTCCTCCGAGGCCTTCTGAGGACAGAGGATTTAGCCTCTCTGTAACCTCTTATTAACGCTCCTGTGGACCCAAAATGCAGTTTTCTTCCTCTGGCACTTGTGGACATGCTATTAGAGGAGAAAATCAGGCCTGAACCTAGGACACACACACACACACACACACACACACACACACACACACACACACGGTGTCTTCCATGAGCTGGCCACCTTTGTGCTGTTCCCCAACCTCTGTGGTGGGTGTGCTCTCCGTTGAGCAGCTACCGTCATGTTACTTTCACTGAGAAGGGACTTCTTCCCTTGGAAGGGACTTTTCCTTATGTTCACTGCATCACTTTTGACCATGTGAATGAACACAGGTTACCAAGTCAAGCTCCTTGAATTCCCTCATTTATACATTTCAAGGCAGGTCCCTTGAAGACCAAAAATGTTTCCATTGCTAAAGGCGGGCAGCAAGTGAGCATACAAAAACAAGCCATCTACCTCCTGAGCCTCTTTGGGAACTGAGGGGGCCCTGGTCTTGTCAGTCCCAAGCACCCCAGAGGCTCTCTCCTGCATGTCTCTTTCCCAGTGTGGCTGCTGACTGCTGACCAGAGGCGGCTCCATGCTTTCTGGGCCACGCAAGAAGCTGGACGGAGCTTTCTGACTCCAAGCAGGCTTCCCAGTACATTCCACTGGAAAGGGAGGGCAACCCTGGGCAAGGAGACATCTATGAATATAGCTGTTTATGGTCCTGAAAAAAAGCACATACAGTTCTTTTACATTTTTATAGCGTTTTATTAGTAATTATGAAATGCCTGCTGAATGTTTTGGTGGAAAGTTTTTAAGTACTGGAAAAAGCCTCCGTGAAGCAAATATTTCCTTTCTGACTTACATGCACCCTCACTTTTAAGTGCCACTGATGATTGGGGTGCTGCAGTGTCCAAATCAGAAACCTGATGATTTTCCTCATGGTATAATAAGCAAAACTTTGGCCCAATACAGATTCAGAAGTTAAAGCACTGGCCAGTCCTGGGTGGAGCTCATGCCTTTCTCCAGTAGGCTCAATCCAACATGGTTTCCCTAAGCCATCATTAGAAGGGGCCAGATTATTTTAGCATCTGGGAGAAACTGACAAAAAGTGGGATTCAATAACAACAACAAAATCATTCTTTGTACTTTCTGTCTTTCTAACTTTATAAGCCATTGTTGTTTTTGTGCTTCCTGGGTTGGAAGGACACTGTGACCCAGGCCCCAAAATAAAGCATGACATATGGTGTGAAAATGTGACTTTGGTTGATGAGATGCTCCTGAAATAGAAAAGAGCTTTTCTGGCCAGGAAGCTGCCACTGAGGGCTCTGGTCCTTAAAGTCAAAAGTTGATGGATTCATGGAATTCTAGAACTGGAGTTGGTTCTGAAGACTGTCAAATCCTGTTCCATCATTCTCCAGAAGAGGACATTGAAACCCTAGAGAGGAAGGGGTGCACCCAGTCCCATAGTCACATTGTTACTCTTCAGTGATGGGGACAGAGAGAAGTCATTGGGTCATTGACCATCCCATCCCCAACAGGAGAGGGCAGAGCCCCTGGATAGGGCTGAGACTAGAGTATCAATCCTGCCTTAAATTCTAACTCACTCTGTGACCCTGGCAAAGTCACAAATGTCTCATGGCTTCATTTTCTCATCTGTGAAATGAACAAGTGGGACTTAGTGGCTTCAAAGGTCCCTTCCAGTTTCAAAGTCATGATCCAGAGACTGGGCTTTCTGCCCTTCCCAATCTTTACCTTTATTGTTAGCCATTTCGACTCCATTCTAACCCCTCTGCTGTTGTGTGTTTTATGACTTTGTCCTGTCTCTACTCATCTTGTGACAAACCTTATCCTGAAATATTCCCACCATCCACCTTCTCCTTTCTATCCCATTTGAACAAGGGCTTCACTGCACCAAGATAATCCTTTTATTCCTCCCTAATTGATTCCCTATCTCATTCCCCATAAATGCTATTCCACATCTTCTCTTTCCCCCTCAAGTTTTCTCTCTCCCCTCCTCAGCTGGGGAGCTTTCCTGTTACAGGAATGTTGTGAGGATAAAATGAAATTTATATATATAAATGAAAATTTAAAAATGAAAGAATATTTATAAATTAGCACAGTACCCAGCACATAGAAGGCACTTAAAAAATATTTCTCTTTCTTTCTTCCCCCATACCTACCTTCTCAGTTCAGGCCCTTATCACCTTTCATTTGGATTATGGCAACAACCTCCCAATTGAGATTCTTCCCAAATACTGATACCAGAATGATTTTCCCTTAACCAGAGATATGACCATGTGACTCCCCTACTCAATCACCTCAGTAACTCCTTGTTGCCCCTACAATAAAGTAGAAAACTTCTGTTTGGCTTTTAAAGCCCCTTACAAGCTGAACCCAATCATCTTGCTCCCTCACTCTGGGATCCGTCCAGTCTGGCGGCTTCTCTGTTCCTCTCCTATAACGCCCAAATCTCCTGTCCCCATGTTTTTGCTGTTGCATCCCTAATGACTAGAATGCCCTCTCTTTAGAATCCCTCTCTATCTTTTAAACCTCCCCTTCTACATGAAGCTTTTACTGTTTCACTCCCCCCCCCTTACTCCCAACTCTTAAGGCCCTTTCTGTCTAGCTCTCTTGTATTTAACTAGTCGTATTTATTTGTATTTGTGTTCCTGTATTTATTCTTTACATACATGCTGGTTTTCCCCCTGGGGGAATGTGAGCTCCCTGGGAATCGGAATTATGTCACATTCCTTTTACTTTATCTCCAATGATTAACACAGAACCTGGTAGGCCTTTCATAAATGCTGGTCAATTGTGTGATCTAAAGGATGAAGAAATTTAGCCTCCTTAATAGGATTTATTGTTTTTCCCATTTTAAGTGGAAAAATAGTCGGCACTTATACATGAATGTGGCACTTTATCTTCTGTTGAATTCAAGTTGTGTGTGCATGTGTAAGTACATGTGCATATTTTAGCAATATATAATCATTTTTCTATGGCACACAAGAAGGGAATAATAGATTCTATGACTGAAAAAACTAAAGAATTCTATTTAATAATGGATTTTTTTTTTTTTTTTTTGCTATTTGGAGATTGAGAGAGAGGGGTAGGATAGAATATTGATGTGAGATTCTAGGAAGAAGCTCATTCATACTTCTAAACCTGCCATCCCTTAGGGCTGCCAGCGGATTGTTGAAGATTGGCAGAGAATCCTCATGGTACGGTCTCTCGTTGTCAACCCCCATGAGGACATGAGAACTTGGCTCAAATATGCAAGTTTATGTGGCAAGAGTGGAAGATTGGTGAGTCCCATCTACTTAGCTGCTTTCCACCAAGACTGTATCAGGAGGAAGTCTGGGGAAGAGGGATGATGCTCTTATTCCAAACCTGGTTATAACCTATTCTCTTCATCTCATTTTTAAGGCACTAGCTCATAAAACTTTAGTTTTGCTCCTGGGAGTTGACCCTTCTCGACAACTAGACCATCCATTGCCGACTGTCCATCCTCAGGTGACTTACGCCTACATGAAGCACATGTGGAAGAGTGCACGGAAGGTCTGTATCCCCCTTTACCTTTTTTTCTCAAGGACTCTCTCTCCACCTAGTCCATGAAGTCACCTGTCCTCCCCATTGCGTGGGTCAGTGATCACAGAGTTGGCTCCTACTCTCAGCCCTTTTACCATTCCCCCCTCACCTCCCTTTTTAAAGAAGGGCAGAGTAAGTGCTAGGCTCTCGGGACAGATTTCAGGAGAGAGGTTAAAGTGAGCCTAGGTGTCTGAAGAGTTTGTCCCCTTTCCATGGGCTGTCTGGGTATCGTCGCTGAGTGAGACGGCTTGCCCATCCCAAGTGCCTTGAGTCATAGACAAAGCCCAGTCCCTTTCTCTCTGAACAAGTGAAGGGGCCAGATATTCAGATCATCTACTCTGAAAGATACAGGTTCTGAGGCTGTCTGCCAGAGACCTTCCCAAGACCAGTTTGGTGTGTCCAGGATTTCACTGTTCTCCTTTTTTCTGTCATCAAACTGGAATTCACAAGGAACACCACCCAGGGTGTTCTGATGCCAGGACAGGGGAAAGGCACGCTGGGAGCCAGGCCCACATTCCTCCTGCTCCCTTTAATGAGAAACTCTTTGGAAACGGGGCTGCCCCTGGTTTGTTTTTTAAAACTGCACTAGACCATGATCATGTTAACAAAAAGTAAATGACCCCATTTGAGACCAGTCTTTCCCCTGGAGCCTGAATAATGAGTAATTCAGACAGAACTGGCCCAGTGGATATTTTCTCATTCAAGAAGAAGAGGACAGTGATACTACCTCCTTCCCTCTCCACTGTGAGTACCACATAGTAGATAAAGGGATGGCCATCAGCAGTTGGGCCAGGGTGTACTTACTGCAGACCCTTTTCTTCTTCAGTGTGGGGAGAACATACTTCTGGATGTCACCGCTGATCAGTTTGGGCAGAGATTCAGCTTTATGTGGGGGGGGTGGCCACTAGTCTGGACCCCATTCTGTTGGTCTTCTCCTAAGATTTTTTTCTACCAATGACCCAAGATTCTTTCTTCAAAAAATGAGAACTTTGTTGAGATTGCTGTTTGAGAAGCGCTGGTGTTTTTTCCCCTCCCTTCTACTGAGTTTGCCAGCCCACAGATTTGTGATGCACAGTCTGATCTCCTTCCAGCCAAATGTAAAAAACAGAAGGACCTATTTTGGCCAGTGTAGATAGGAAGGCAGACTGATTTCCTGCCCAGATTTAACTATGGGACTTCTGGGTAATCTTTCAGGAATGCGATCGCTACCAAATAGTGTAGCTCATAAAGGTGAGCCTAAATTCTGGGCTCACCCCCAAGAAAAGTTTAAACCACCCAGATTAAAAATCAAGCCTGTTTAAAACTCATGCTACTTGGATTTAAAGCTTTGGGCCTAGAAAGGCCACATTGGCCTGTTGTGGGAATGGTCACAAGAATCCTAGCTCCATATAGCAGGTAGTTTGTGATTAACTTCCATATGATTTTCAAAGTACTCTGACATACCTGGTCTTATCCTTTTAACACCCTATGAGCAGCTGGGTCTGGAGTAACTACTCCCATCCTGTAGATGAAGAAATTGAGACTCATGCCCCAAATGAATCTGGTTCTTCAGAGCTGCCCTTTGCCCTTTTTATTCCCACCCACGCTACACATACTTTGCTTTGTCTGACCTGAGCAGTACTGTCTTTGCCAAGAAAATGAGGAGAAATTTTTGCTCCTAAGTGTAAGCTTCTCCAGCTGGGGTCCTCTCTCCCACCCCTATGCCACCCCAACCCCTAATCCTGCTTCTGGGGAACCTTGGAAAGAGGAAGTCTTCAATTAAGCATTTGTCATTCCTTGACAGGTGTTGTCTTATCTCCCAAGTGTTCATTGTACCTGACCTTAGTCATTTGTCCTGACTTTAGTTCTCAAAAGGTACAAGTAATCTTGGCCCCTCAAGGAATCCCATGAGAACAGATCCCCATGTTTCTCGTGGCTAACAACCTCTGTGCTGTAAGGAGGGAAGAGATCTGATCTTTCTGCCCCTGCCAGGGCATCCTCAGCCATCTCTTTCATGAGACACCTTGGCAGGCTTATGGAAAGCAGGAGGGTCTTCTCAGCTGGAAATGCAGCTGGTATCAGGGACCTTTTCTTGACCCACACACTTTGAGACTTAGAGATCTACTTTTGCTTCCAGCTTTTACCATTCTAATAATAATGCGAATTAGCATTTGTGTAGCACCTACTTGTGCCAGGCCTATATCTCTTTTGATCAACAAACCTTTGGGTTTAAGCTCTCCCAATGCTGCTCTCTTTAAAGAGAAAGACTCCCTTGTCCTGCACTGGCTTGGAATATAAATGCAGTTCTTACTTCTGGCTAAGTGATGGACTCCTACTCTTGAAGACAGGTGTCTTGTCAACATCTAGGTTTGGGCTCCATTTCCATTTGTGGATTCTTGACCTGCCATGCTGTGCTGGATCTACGTTAAAACCCTGTTTTGTGATATGAATTAATTATCATTTTGGAAAGTAACCAAACTTGTCTTTCCCATCCCCTCATCCCCCCAAAAAAGCCACAAGCTATTTCAGGCTCCTTAAAAGCTTCTTTGGGACCCATTTTTTATTTTAAAAAAATATTTGGTCCCTTAATGGTGGAGATGCATCTCATGGCTGAGTTTATTTCAGTGGCTGATTTTTTTTCTCCCTACTCTTCTCCAAGGAAGGAAGCCTAAGTGGCTCCTATTAGAAATGCTCCCCTTTTTGCACATAAGTGTTAGCCCCCTGCCCATAGCAGTCAGTCTGGACTACAGTTTCTCCCTCTCGTGTGTTCCACACTTGCACGTTCTGTTCATCCTTTCAGTAGCACCATCTGTCATGAGCACTTTGACACACATCATGGGTGGTTCAGCTCCTTACCTGTCTCAGGCGTGGGGCTGGGCCAGCCTCCTCCAGGCCCTTCTGCCCCTGCCTCAGTTCTGCATCTCTGCTGCACCCCTCCCCCTCCCCCAAGCACTCCTACATCCACACCGTCTCCCCCAGAGTTAGGCCTGAGGTCGCAGTGTCTCCAGAAATGCTACAGGCCTCGAGCCATCAGCCGCCTCATCCCTTCTCCATCAAGCCCTCTGCTTGGCTGGCCAGAGAAGGCCGGGCCTCTAGCAGACCCCCCCGCCTTTTCCATCGGGCCGCCTTCCCTCTTCGTGTCCTCGTCTTTCCCAGACCGGCTGTCCTGGATTTGGGGAGAGCTGGGCTCAGAGTCCGGCCGCTGTGCAGACCGAGGAGGGAGAAAAGGGGAAGGGGCTCACGGGCCACACCGCGCTCTGCTCTCTTCCAGATTGACGCCTTCCAGCACATGCAGCACTTTGTACAGACTGCCCAGCAACAGGCGCAGCACGCCATCGCCGCCGAGGACCAGCAGCGCAAGCACGAGCTCCACAAGCTCATGGCCCGGTGCGTTGCTGCTCCCTCGCCCCCGGGTACGGGCCACAATGGGCCTGCTGCTGGAGCCCGGTCCTCTGCCTGAGGGTTCCCCAGCACAGCCCTGCCTTTGCCTTTTACTGCCTTGTAACCCTGGCCAGATCCACCTCACCTCTCTGTCCTGTAAAATGAAAGAGTAGCCCTGCCCTTCGGCTCCCAACTGCCCCGAAGGCGGGGGGGGGGGGCCCTTAAACCTCTGCGGGTACCTGCCCCGCCTTCAGCCCTGGGGCTGGGAGTAAGGGAGGAGCAAAGGGGGAAAGAGGGGACTCCCTCCGTGCTTCCCCCAAAGACCCGTCAGAAAAACTTTTGTCCTTGGCAACTTGTGCTGTCAATGAAGGTAAAGGAGAGGGAGGGATCATTCACCTGAAGCCCCCTCCCCAAGCTTCTAGACATCCTGGCAGCTCCAGGGAACTCCAGCCTGGCTTCTCAGAAGCCCGAGGTTCTGGCTCTAGGCCATGACACCAGTTAGGTGGCCTCTGGCTAGTCCAGGACCTCTCAGTTTGTTTCCTCCTCTAGAAAGTAAGAGGTGGCCCTGGGGGTTTGCATGGCCAGGAGGACTGCAGCCCCTTAAGGAAAGAACCTGACCCTTCCCCAAGCCAGGCTCTTATCCTGACCAAGGAATCTCTGTCTGGTGTGTCTTGGCTTGGCTAGGTGCTTCTTGAAGCTGGGTGAATGGCAGCTGAATCTCCAAGGCATCAATGAGAGCACCATCCCCAAGGTCTTGCAGTACTACAGTGCTTCCACAGAACACGACCGCAGCTGGTACAAGGTAACCCATGGGCAGCGTAGGCCCCGGGGAGAGGGAGCACTGTGGACTGGCAGGCCTCAGGCAGTCAACCTGTGAGGGCCTGCCTTCTTCACCCACCTCAATTGGCCAAGGACGGAGCTGGCAAAGGGGACTCCTGACCACAGGGCACCGTGGCACTAATGTCACAAGAGATAGGGCCCAGCTTGCTCAGTTATATGTGGGTGGCAGGAGGGAGAGGAAGGGAGAAGTCATTTTTGGCTGTCTGTTCTCCTCATGGGATCCAAAGGGAACCCTAAGGAGCTCAGCTTCCTGGAAGCCAACTCTTCTCTCCCCCTAATCTTAGATTTTTTCAAGGCTACCTTGTGCTCAAGCCCTAGAGTTTAACTTTCCCTATTTGTGTTGGAAGATTCCAAAAAGCATCCTGTTAGGTCATAGGAAATGTCTCAAAAAAAATAATAATAATAATAACAAGCTTTAGGAAACATATGAAAGATGTTATTCAGTGAAGAGCTGGTTCCTGGCAGTGTCTTTAGCAAGGCGCCAGTTTCTCCTTTAGGAACCTTTAGGCAAGGCTGTCTCATCATAGGCCATTGTGAGCTCTGAGGAGCACTTTGTAGGCTTCTAAAGTGGTAGAGAAATGCTGGTGAAATGCACTAAGGGCATTATCCTTTATGTGGGAGGAGGAGGAAGAAACTGGAGTTAGGATGACCTGGTCCGTGTCCCACCTGCTAGGTGCCCCTCGGCATGTCACCAGCCTCTCAGGGGCCCAGTCAGCTCCGTTAAGACGATGAGGTGCCAAGGGAGTAACAAGGAACCTGGCTTCATGCTCTCTGTTAGTGCTTTGGGGCACTAGCCTAGGGGATTGAGAGTCAAGGCCCAGCTCTGCTTAGCAGGATTATGAGGGCCCATGATCCCACATGTAAAATGCAGGAATGGATGGTCTCTGAGATCTGTTCTAGGTCTAAAATCTATGACAATCCCTAGTAATAGGAGAAATGCAAATCAGAGTAACCCTGCAGTTCCCCTCATACCCAGCACATGGCCAAGATGACAGAAAATGGGAGTAGTCAGTGCTGGAGGCATTGGGGAAAGACAGACACATTTGAGTTGGGAATTTTGCAAGTAAGACGTCCATACCCTTTGTCCCCCAGATTCTGGTACTGGGTAGACAGCACAAGGACATCCGTGACCAAAAGAAAGGCCCCTCGTATACCTGAACGTTTAGAAAAGCGCTTGGAAATAAAATGGGTGCCCCCAACTGGGACTGCAGTAGAGGAACGGAAAGGTTGGCACTGTGCCCCCTAAGATAGACTCCAGGAACAGAGAGAGGCAGCAAGGTGGATGGCAGCGGGCAGATTCGAGGGTCAGGCCCCAGAGTCTGGCTCGGCTCTGACGTGCCAGACTCTGCACAGAAGTTTCACCTTTTTTTTGAGGCTGCACAGGACCCTGAGACAGTCCCTAACTCCAGAGTCAGAAGATCGGGGTTCAAGCCCTGCTTCTGACATGTTTGTGACCTTGAGAAGTGACTTCCCTCCCTGGGAGAGGTTTGGAACAAAGGTCCCACCACCCGTACAAATCAGCAGCTCCACCATTGCTAAGAGTGAGAGAGCCTCAGGGAGCAAACAGACATCCGGGCTGGGCTTTGCTAGTGATTCTCTTGAGATTCCAGCACAGGCACAACCCCGCGGCCCACCCAGCCACCTCCATAGCATCGTATGGTAACGGGGAAGCACAGTTTCACTTATCAGAGAAATTCAGTTCATTAGCTATTTGTTCAACAATTCCTACACTCACGCACAGGTAAAACCTGAGCACAGGCAGCACACGGATACCAGAATGAGTGCGCCCTAGGCGGTTATCACCAACAGGTGAGGCAGGATGGGCCCACATGACTGAGGTACTGAGTCAAATGTTCTAGAGGCACAAGACAGACAGAGCACCGGGGCAGATTGGGAGAGGGCAGCGTATCTAGGCCTTGGACATTAGGAAAGAGTTCCGATAGAAGATTTTATTTCAGACATGGGAAGTGTTGCAAAATGAAATGTTGATGGGACCATAATCAAGAAACAGAGAATAGGGAAAGAAAGGTGAAATTAGGTTGACCATCCTGGAGTCAAACAGGAAAAGCATGAGCAGATTTAAGAAAGATTTTCAACAAGGAGGAAAATAAAAGTTACTCAGTTCCATCATAAAGTAGATTGTTTTGAGTCTCAGAATCTAGTTCTGGCCAAAAGCGGTTCAAATGAGAAAAAAATCTAGGATTCTTAGGGGCCTGCAAGCAGCATGAGGACAGAGTGATCAAAAGGGCCAGGGCATCCCATTGTGTCCAAAGTCGGGGAGAGGGGGAGATGGTTCTGTTGGACTCTGGGAATCTGGGGCATCTGTTTAATTTGGAGCCCTACATTGTAAGGAGCACAGTCACAACCACAGAAGGCCTGGATGCCATGTCATTCAGCCTGAAAGAACAAAAACTTGGAAATCAGAATTCAGAGGCAGGACCTTCTTTGGTGGCCCACTAATCCAGACCATATCCCAGAGGACTCCCCATTCTGGCGTAGTGTAGTCAGCTTTTCGGACCACCTGCCAGGAAGAAAAGCCCCGCCCCTGTCAGGAGAGCCCATCCAGCTTTTAGAGAGCTCGGGGTGCCCGGGAGTCCAAATTCTCCTCTTTGCAGCTCTCCCCCAGGGCTCTGAGGCCCGGGCCTCTTCCAGCTGTTGAAGCTTGTCTTCTCCAGATTCATGTCCCTGGATACTCCCCCAACCCGAGGTGGGTCACAGCCCTCTGGCCTCCTCGGAGCCTTCCTCTGGGCTTTGTCCTCTTCCTTATGTGGAGGGGCTGTCTGTCGTCCTTCGTTCAGGGGGGCTCTGCCTGCCTGGCAGTCACGGTCCTGGAGCAGCCACGGACAGGACAGGCAGGCTGATGGGCTTCCTCAGAGCCATGGGGGACGCTACAGGAAGGCCCGGGAGCGGTCAAAGCCCTCCAGAAGCAGGAGCTGTCTGACCCCCGAGGGCACTGCAGAAGGAGGGCTGAATTGGGCACTAATCACAGAAGGTGCCCCCTGATTCTGGGACCTCCCAGAGTCCCACAGAGTCACGGCTCCCTACCTGTGTCCGCTCTCTCCTCACTACAGGCCTGGCACGCCTGGGCAGTCATGAACTTTGAAGCAGTGCTGCACTACAAGCACCAGAACCAGGCCCGAGATGAGAAGAAAAAGCTCCGCCACGCCAGTGGGGCCAGTGTCACAAGTGCCCACACAGAGGGCAGCAACAGCGAGAGTGAGGCAGAGAGCGTCGACAACAGCCCCGTGCCCTCACCTGTGCAGAAAAAGGTCACCGAGGTGAGGGGGGAGGGGAGAGTGGGAGGGAAAGGACAGCCCCATGCCCTCACCTGTGCAGAAAAAGGTCACCGAGGGGAGGGGGGGAGAAGGGAAAAGGGGGGAAAAGAAAGCTCCGTGCCCTGACCTGTGCAGAAAGGGGTCACCGAGGTACGTGAGTGAGGGGAAGGGGGAGAGGGGAAAGGACAGCCCTGTACCCTCACCTGTGCAGAAAAAGGTCACTGAGGTGTATGGGGGCAAAGAGGATGCCCCTCTCCCCTGCCCTACACAGAAAGAGGTCTCAGAACAAGCTGGGGATTAGAGGTCTGGGCCCTGGTCATGGTGTGTGGCTGCTGTGTGGCAGGGGAGCCTGGCCAAGGCCCAGCCCCCGGAGTTCCTCCAGCTCCCTCCGAGTGAATGAGCATATTGTCTGAGTGCACCTGCACGAGTGGGTGGGAGTGTGTCTGTTCCGCTCACAGAATGGGGTCCGGCATGACTCACAGCACAGCTCCCCAGCCTTCCCTGACCTTACTTCGGACCTTCAGCAGGCCCTGAGCACAGCATGTCCTGAGTCTTTTCCAGGCTCCCCGTGGGGGGCTTTCTCTTGCCCTGGCACGTCACTAACCCCTGTGTGTTCCAGCAGGATCTGTCCAAGACGCTCCTGATGTACACGGTGCCCGCAGTGCAGGGCTTCTTCCGCTCCATCTCTCTGTCCCGGGGCAACAACCTTCAGGACACCCTCAGGTACCCGGCAGTGAGAGGCGAGAATGGGAAGCACTGGCTTTCCCAGAGACAGCAGCCGTGAACATCGCCCACGTCCCCCCACGCATTCAGTGTCTCACAAAGCTCCTGCGGGCAGCCTCCCTCGGGGATGCGTTTGGGCACAGTTGGCTCAGGATATTTGGTCATTTGTGTGTCCTAATGCCAGAGTGGACAGGGCCTTGGAGAACACCCAGATGTCCCGGGCAGAGGAGCCTAGCAGGGGCACGGAACCTCTGAGCCCTGCTTCGGACCCCCAGGCTGTTGAGAGCTCTGGGTAACAGAAGGACCTTAATGCAGGGCTGTAGCTGGTTGGGATGGCCTCTATCCCTTCTCTGGGATATCTGACCATAGCAGGCCGGGCCCCTGTTCTCTCTGTCCCTCCTCACAGGGATCCACGCTGCTCAAGAAGGCAGCCATCAGGCAGAAAGGCCACCAGCTGCTCTGTCCCTGGGCTCACCTCTCACAGATCCACATATCTCAGAGGGGTGCCTGCTGGGCCTTCGGGGTGATCCTGGTGCTTAACCAAGCACAGCTCCCATCCTTGCCATGCGTTTGCCATGGAGTTCTCGTTCGGGCAGCAGTTGGCAGAGAGCCCATTGCCCTTCTTGAGCAGCCCTGCAGTCCAGCAGCCCCTGAGAACCCGTGCTGTGGATCACTAGGTTCCCTCCCTCCTTGGTGTCTGTGCCACAAGAGGGCGGCCCTGAAGAAAGAGCTCATCATCTCTTCATTTTCTTCCTCCAGAGTCCTGACCTTGTGGTTTGACTATGGGCACTGGCCAGATGTAAATGAAGCTCTGGTGGAAGGGGTGAAGGCAATCCAGATTGATACCTGGTTACAGGTAGGCAGATTCTGTCTCCCCACAGTCTTCTCTGGGAGTCGTGTCACACTGGAGTCCGGCCTTGTGCACGAGCAGGGAGCCCCGCTGCCCTTCGGGGAAGCACACAGAAAGCCTTCCTACAGGGGCTGGGGTGAGCTTAGGCCCAGGACACTGTTTGGAGCAGGGCGAACAGTGGATTGTTTCAGTTTAAACCAGCCCTTTGGGACCCGTGACTTTGCAGAGAGGTCACCCTCCCCCCAGTGTCCCCTAGTCTGTCCTCGTCCTCCCCCATGCCCGGGCCAGGCACAGACCTCACTCTGTCCAGCAAATCGGGTCCTCTGGCTCTTGGCTTCTGGCCTGACAGGCCCAGCCTCTGGAAGCCCCTCAGGACTTGGGACCTCCCAGCCAGCCTTGACACCCAGAGGAGTTAACTAGAGTCTGTGTCTCCCCTTGAACCCAGGTCATCCCGCAGCTCATTGCAAGAATTGATACTCCCCGGCCCTTGGTGGGACGCCTTATTCATCAGCTGCTCACAGACATTGGTCGGTACCATCCCCAGGTAGGCAGAGTCTGCAGTTAAGCCCCTGTCTCCTAAGCCCAAGAGGCTTCTCGGGCTCAGGGCATTTGTGAGAGAGATGGTCGCTCGGCCAACTGGAGGGCCGACTCCCTGGAAGTCTAGTGCCTGTCTTCCTGACTGGAAACGCTCCTTGTGGCGCAGCCTCCCTGCCTCCCGTGAGCCACATGCTCCCTCTTGATTTGTTTGTTCCAGGCTCTGATTTACCCCCTGACTGTGGCCTCCAAGTCCACCACCACGGCCCGCCACAACGCGGCCAACAAAATCCTGAAGAACATGTGTGAACACAGCAACACCCTGGTCCAGCAGGCCATGATGGTGAGTCTGGGTACCATACCCACTGGGATGCCCGCTCCCTCACCTGGATCTGAGTGAGTCTGAGCATGCCCTCTAGTGGCCAGGGAGGGGACCAGACTGACTCCCTGTTCTGTTTCCTTCTCCCTGCCCGGGGTCTAGGTGAGCGAAGAGCTGATCCGTGTGGCCATCCTGTGGCATGAGATGTGGCACGAAGGTCTGGAGGAAGCTTCTCGTTTGTACTTTGGGGAGAGGAACGTGAAAGGGATGTTCGAGGTGCTCGAACCCCTGCATGCAATGATGGAGCGGGGTCCCCAGACTCTGAAGGAAACATCCTTTAATCAGGTAGGGACATCTGCAACCTCCATGGGATCTCCTCCCCATCCTCCATTGCCTCAGATGCCTGTTTTATCAAAATGCTCTTAGACTAGGGTTGCTGAGAGTGCTGAGCCATAAGAAAGTCATTGGGCACTTTCTCTGTTGAAGGCAGACAGCTAAAAGATCTCTGCACTTGGACCCAACCCATGGAAGTCCTAGGGATCCCATGGGACCTGTCATAAACTCCTGGTGAGCCATATTGAGCAAGTCACTGCCCCTCATCTTCAGAGTATGGGGCTTGGACAGGTTGGTCTTTTCCCTCCCCAGACTCTGCCAGCAGGGGCTTTTATTGATAAATCACAAAGCTGAGCAATCATATAAATCATTGTAATCTCCCCAGGAAAAAAATTAACAAGATGAAACTACCAGAAACCGAGAATAAATAGAGATTGTTATCAGAAGATATTTTAGGCCAATAAAACTCACAATTCAGAGGAAATGTGTGTCTGCAAAAATAGAAACAGCCCCAACTAAGAAACCACAAATAGAAATCACAAAGACAACCATAATCTCAGAAAAAGGAATTGAAGAAGCTATGGAGGACTTGACAAAGAATGGGGGGAACACAGGCCAACTGGATTGTCTAGTGAATTCTACCAGACATTTAAAGAGCAGTTATCAGAACACTCTCGACCAAACTCATTTTAGGAGATAAATATGGTCCTGATAGCCAAGCCAGGATGAGAGAAAGCATAGAAGTATAGGGCAGCCTCCTATAGAAAGAAAACTATAGAAATGTATCTGGAAATTTATTGACTCTGACAATATTGGATTCCTACTAGAAGTGGTGTGATTCAAAATAAGAAAATCTATCAGTATCATTTATTAACAGCAAAAACCACACATAACTATTTTAGCAGATCCAGGAAAAGCTTTACAAAGTACAGCTTTCAAATTTGCTTTAAAAAATAAAAAGCCATAGGGATTAAGGGTTCTTTCTTTAAAGTACAATCAAAAGTAATTCTCTGAAACCAAGAATTGGCATTCTTTGTGACAGAAAAATGCTAGAAAATCTCCTGGCACAATAGAAGGAAAGCATGCCTGCTCCTCCCCACTTGGCCCAGTAGCACTATTATATATCACACATGGCCAAGAGGCTACAAAATCCTTACTACTTACAGGTGACATGACCCTGTTAGAAAACTTCAGAGAATCAGTGAAAATTTTAACAGACGTAATTGCTAAATTCAGAAAAGTAGCAGTAAGGCTCACAAAGTAAGGTTATATTAAACTAGCATTTTATATACTATATTAACAGAAAACAAGACAAAATCAAAATAAGAAAATAACTACAAAATGTAGAAAGTATCTGAAAGTTAGCCTGCCTAAGACAACTACAAAACCACTCTACAGAATAAAGACTTATTAAATAATTGAAGAGATAATTGGTGCTCACATTTGGATCATGATGACATAATAAAAATCACAGTGCTATATCAGCATACTGGTTTAATTCTACCTGCCAAGGCAGTACTTTGTAAAATCAAATAAAAGAAAAGCAGATATTCATTTAAAAGAACAAAAAAGTCTGAAAATTAATGAGATCCACAAATGAAGCCACACACTAGACTATACTGAAGAACAAGACTACTTGAACTTTGTCTACTCACTCCTCTTTTTGCCCAAGAAATTTTTACATGACCCCAAGTATATTGATATATGAAGTAGGTGTACAAGTCAAACATTTCCTGATAATAAATCATAAGTTCACGATCCCTGTATTCAGTTACAAGGGATTCATATAGAGCTGCAAAACAAAGTTTTAAAAAATCTGGCATATAGAGTAGCAGTCATCGCAACTTTTAAATAATAGCAAATGGTTCCAAAAAATGGAAAAGGAACAGAAAGAGAAGTAGTCTATAGATCCAAGAGCATAAATTTATTTTTTTACTTTTACTTTTTACTTCACTTCCTTTTAATAAGGAAATAAGTTAATTACTGGTAAAACTGGAAAGCAATTTAGCAAAAAGCATTCATGCTAATAAATTTCAAATGGGATATGTGATGTGACTGTAAAAAGTCACATCTTGCTAAAATTAGAGGAAAATAGAAAAGGTGCTTTTCCCAAGGTGAGGGTTGTTAGCAGTCTTGTATGACAAAAATAGGCTGCCTTGTTTTTATTTTATTTACATATTTTTATGTAAACAACAGTAAGGAAGGTAGAATAAAAGAAAAAGGAAGAGCACTTAGTAGGACCAGCTTCTGGATTCAGATCCTGCCTCTGATGTGACTGGTAGTGACTCAGACCCCAAGCCCACTTTCTTCACTAGTGAAATGGGGGTCTCCTCGCAGATCTATAATCCTAACATGGATTGTTTGACGACCTGACAAAAACAGACAACACTAAGAGCAATTTGTCGCCAGATAAATGATCGTGTGGATGTTAACAGATTTCAGAAGCAGAATTCCAAATGACTATTTGAAAACATTCTCCAATAGTGGCTAGAAACTAGAAACTGAATGGATGCCCATCAATTGGAGAGTGGCTGAATAAATTATGGTATATGAATGTTATGGAACATTATTGCTCTGTAAGAAACAACCAGCAGGACGATTTCAGAGAGGCCTGGAGAGACTTGCATGAACTGATGCTCAGTGAAGTGAGCAGAACCAGGAGAACATTATACACGGCAACAACAATACTATATGAGGATCAGTTCTAATGGACATGGCTCTCTGCAACAATGAAATGCTTCAAACCAGTTCCAATTGTTCGGTGAAGAAAGCCATATACACCCAGAGAGAGGGATGTGAAATGTGGACCACAACATAACATTTTCATGCTCTCTATAGAGGTTTGCTTGCATTCTATTTCCTTTATCGGATTATTCTTTCTTGTAGGTACAATTTCTCCTGCACAAAAAATGATATGTGGCAATAACTATACATATATTTGATTTCTTAAGTATTCTAACATAATTATCATGTAGTAGATATCCTGCCATCTAGGGGAGGGGTGGGGAGTAGGGGGGAAAAATTTGTAACAGAAAGCTTTGTAAGGGTTAATGTTTAGGAATTACCCATACATATGTTTTGCAAATAAAAAGTATTACTAAATAAAAGAAAAAAAGAAAGAAAAAAAAAAAAAAAGGAAACATTCTCCAAAACAAGCGTTTATCAAGCACTGATTATCTTGTGCTGGGAATGGTGTTAGAAATGCAAATAAAACACAAGGTCACCCCTGTCTTCAGGGAGCTTACACTCTACCAGGGATAGGAGGCATTACTGAGTAGTCCGTGAGAGTGGGGTGGGGAGGAGGGGGCAGCTCACCACCAGGAGTTAGGGAAGGTCTCTTTATGGGGCGATCCTTGAGTTTAGCCTCGAAGAGAGCTGGCTGCCTTGGACAGAACCAACAAGTCCAGGGAGCCCAGCCCAGTGTGTGCTATCTCTCTGTGGGGGTCAAGGGAGGATGGTGATGGGTGATTGGCTTGGAAGGATAGACAGAAGCCAGCGTATGAAAAGCTGTGGATGCCCAGCAGGCTGTGGCCTATAGTCTGGGTGCTCTTCAGAGCCCCTGTGAGGTGTCCCTGTTGGGAGGATAACTGATGCAAAGAAAGAGAGCACCATCTTCAGTGATAGAGAGGGACTGACTCACCTGGATTAGGGCCTGTCTCCGAGGCAAGCCCTCTCATTAAGCCAGCCTTCTTGTGCTCCAGAGCAGAACTGCTTCGGCATTTCTGGGACCCTGGCCAGGAGTTGCCTTAGAAAGCACTCCAACCTGACATCGGCTTCTTTCTTCCCAGGCATATGGCCGAGATTTAATGGAGGCCCAAGAATGGTGTCGGAAGTACATGAAGTCAGGGAATGTCAAGGACTTGACCCAGGCGTGGGACCTCTATTATCACGTGTTCAGACGAATCTCCAAGCAGCTGCCTCAGGTAGGGACCTCCAGAGCCCCCAAGGGCCATATACCTGTCCCTGTGCCATCTCTGCGGGCCCTGAAACACCCTGGGGCACCTGAAGGGGTGAAAAAGCAGCTGTGAGCACATACCGTGTGCCAGGCCCTGGGCTTAGACTCAACGTCCATGGCGCATGCAGGCGGCCTTCATTGTTGCCCTCAGCTGGGGGTCAGGAAATGCCCTCTGGGGCGGCTGAAAGTGACGTCTTGCTGCTTCTTCCCAGCTCACTTCCCTCGAGCTGCAGTACGTCTCACCCAAACTCCTGATGTGCCGGGACCTGGAATTGGCGGTGCCAGGCACCTACGACCCCAACCAGCCCGTCATCCGAATTCAGTCTATAGCACCTTCTCTCCAGGTCATTACGTCCAAGCAGAGGCCCAGGAAGTTGACTTTAATGGGTAAGAATTCCCCTCGCTGGTCATGTGCTACCTGCTTGTATGGCCTCCATGGCTCTCAGGGCAGTGGAAACTGATGCCAAGGAGGCCAGAGAGGCTCTCCCCAGCTTGGCCCAAGCTTTGGCCAGAGCCACTCCAGGCTTGGCACGCTACCCACCATGCCACCAACTGCCCCCTGGAGTTTACTATGAAATCACAGATTCAGTCCAAAAAAAGAAAAAGCAAAGCAGGGTAGTGTTGTCTGCGACAGTTTAGGTGGGATCGTGCTATGTTCTCCACCTCACTGGCCAGCCAATTATTCTAGGTCTCTGGAGGTGCCCTGGTCCTGCGGCCTAAAAGCAACCACTTCTGGTGGTCCATGGGCTGCTCTCTGACAACGG
Source organism: Myrmecobius fasciatus (assembly GCA_023553655.1). Taxonomy (NCBI): domain Eukaryota; kingdom Metazoa; phylum Chordata; class Mammalia; order Dasyuromorphia; family Myrmecobiidae; genus Myrmecobius; species Myrmecobius fasciatus. Next base: position 409,719 of record JAJPUD010001250.1, on the reverse strand, counting down.
GGATCTTTTTATCTCTAAACTCTCTGGGGTCAGTGCTTTTTTTTTTTTTTTTTGCTTTTTGCTGAGGCAATTGGGGTTAAGTGACTTGCCCAGGGTCACACAGCTAGGGAGTGTTAAGTGTCTGAGACCAGATTTGAACTCGGGTCCTCCTGACTTCAGGGCTGGTGCTCTATCCACTGCGCCACCCAACTACCCCAGTCGGTGCATTTTTAATAAATGGTTTTGAATCCTCATTCCAGCCAGTGGGCTTCTCCCTCATTCAGGGCCCTAAATTGGGGGAGGCAGGAGAGTGGGAGAGCCTTGGCCCTCCCGGACCCAGGTGCCCGAGCCCTCTCCCCTCTGCTTACAGGCAGCAATGGGCACGAGTTTGTGTTCCTTCTGAAAGGCCACGAGGACCTAAGACAAGATGAAAGAGTGATGCAGCTCTTTGGCCTCGTCAACACCTTGCTGGCCAATGATCCCACGTCCCTTCGGAAAAACCTCAGGTGGGGGGAGCAGGGAAGGGGGAGGAGGGGAGGAAGGAGGGGAGCCACCCTCCAGGGGCCACCATGGACCCTTCGCCTCAGCTCCTGAGAGCTACCTGACAGAGGGTGCACATGGCAGGAGGCTAAGGCCACCTGCTCTGCCTTGGAGCATCCTCTGCAAGCTGCCGCAGGTTCTTTGGGGGCCACTTCGTTCCCAGTTGTGCTTTAATCCAGTTTGGGCTTGTGGACTGTGGGAGTGAGACCTCCAGCCTGAAGGAGCCCATGACAATTAGTTAGGCGCCCATGAGCCCCCCACTGCCCCCTACCGGCTTTGATGGCCTCCCTGTGGAAGGGGCGGAGCCCCTTGTTGGCACCACCCCCTGGGGAGGAGCTTGTTTGAGGAGGCGTGGGGAGAGGCCGATCACATGGTGTGCTGGTCTACAACTGTACCTGGCTCCTTTCCTCCAGCATCCAGAGATACGCCGTCATTCCCTTATCCACCAACTCGGGCCTGATTGGCTGGGTCCCCCACTGCGACACACTGCATGCCCTCATCCGGGACTACCGGGAGAAGAAGAAGATCCTTCTCAACATCGAGCATCGAATCATGTTGCGAGTAAGGCCCGGATGGCAGCTCTGACACCCCCACCCCACTTCCAAACCCAGGATGCTGAGGACCGAGGTGGAGGCTCCAGGCTGTGGGCCTGCACAGTGGGGGGGTCTGGCTGGGAGGGAGTGGAGGGCCTTCCTTCCCTTCTTGGGTAGATACACTCTAGGTGGCACTAGGGGGGCTCTGCAGCCTGCCTATTCCTATTCACTCTGAGGTTTCAGAAGAATATCATTTTCGCAGAAGTGTCCAAAGGGTATTGTAACTCTTACCCGCCTTCCTTCACAGAGAGCCAGAAGGACCTAGAAATGGGGCAGTTATTATATGTGAGACGCTGGAACTTTCCTTTTTTTGGACTCAACCTGCAGTTTCATAAATGGAGGGAATCCCTTGTGAGAATCTCTCTCAACAAAAGCAGAGCTTAGGGGACTTACCCAGAGCTGCGTGGCCTCTCAGCCCCTATGTCACATCGCCTCTAGTCTGGAAGGTCGAGGACTTTAAAAAGGCATGATCCTTGCCTCTTGGGCTTACAGGCTAGCACGCTGGAGGAGATGGGCTGACAGTCCCCTCCCGGGAGGCCGGCAGTGCTACTGACCAGTTACCCCAGATAGGCTGTGGAGAACGGTCACGGGGTTATAGAAGCCCTGGCCATCCAGGCTCATTGCATTGGGTTCTCCTCCACGTCACTGTACTGTCTTCTCAGGGCTTCAGCGAGCGGGGCTGTCTCGTTTCAGATGGCTCCAGATTACGACCACTTGACTCTGATGCAGAAGGTGGAAGTGTTTGAGCACGCTGTCAACAACACTGCTGGGGACGATCTGGCCAAACTGCTCTGGCTGAAGAGCCCCAGCTCCGAGGTACCGCACACTTGTGCTCCCACTCCCACACAGAGTCATCGGCAGCAGGAGGGCATTTACAGGCTCGTGCTGTCTCCACTTTGTCTCTTGGCACTGCCCTGGTGGTAACCTTCCTGAGGCCAGTCTGGGTCATGCGCTCTGTGTGTGCTGTGTTCTAGGTGTGGTTTGACCGAAGAACCAACTATACCCGCTCTTTAGCAGTCATGTCGATGGTTGGGTACATTTTGGGCCTGGGAGATAGGTGAGTGACTTTCCTTCTCCCTCCCGCCTCTCATCTTTTCTCCCTTGCATCTAACCATGACTTTTTGGCTTCTTGATTAGATTTTATGGCTAGTTAATGAATTAGTATTTCCATTTGAGCTTTTCTGCCTTGGAAAAGGGCCTCAGAGGCCACATTGTCAGGCCCACACATGAACAAGAACTCCTGACCCTCTACAGCCAACCCAAGCAGTAGCCAGCCTGCCTTTGCCAGAAGGCCTCCAAGGAGGCCTCATTCCCATTGGTGCAGCTCTAGGATTTTTCCCCTGAGACCTAGCTTAAATCTGCTTCTTTCCAGGTTCTATCCAGTCATTGCCCTGGTACTGGCCCCCAGGCTTAAGAAGGACAAGAATGGTCCCATTTCTATAGGATGAGCCCTTTCTTGGCTGAGTGTTCTCATATTGCACTTTACCTCCCCTCTCTATACTCCCAAGTCTCCTGAGGTTAATCTCCCTGGTTCCCTCAACTGACCTCAGTGTGGGATGTTCTAAAGACCCCTACTTTTGGGTTACTTCGTTCTCCAAATCCATCAGTACCCATACTGCCAGCTTCTGGACTGCTAGACTGCAGAAAGCTGCAAAGAAGGCTCTTAGGCAGCCCCTCAGGAATTCCCACAGCTGCTGTGTCTCAACTACCTGTTGGGCTTCATGGTCCCTGGTCCAGCCCTAAATGCTGCCATCCTATTTATGGAGACTTGGCTGTGATAGGCTGTGAAATCAGCTTATCCTTCCCCTAGAGTGACTTAGGATGGGAAAGGCTCGGAGGGGCTAAGTGACTTGTCCAGGTGACCCTAGTGAGGCAGTGTAATAAGTGGCAGGATTAGAACTCAAGACATTCTGATTCTTAAGCCCAGCACACCACCTTGCTGCCTCTCAGTGTAATAGGTTACTATAACTCATTCAAAAATATATTTTTAAATCTCTCCTCTGTACTTTGAGAATGAGAATGAGAACCAACCAAACTAGAATTTTTCTCTCTTTCTGTGCTACAAAGTTATCCAACTCTGTTAGTGACAGAAGGAATCTAAAAATGCTCAGAAATGGATGTTCAGCACCTGCGAGCATGACTCTTGCCACCCCGAGTTTGTCTTTTGGCCTTGTGTCCCCTGCACACCCACTGATGTGTCCTGTCTCTGTATTACCCACTTTGCAGTCTCCTGGGCTGTACAAATAACCTTACCCTGAAATCAGTAATCCCTCTTTACAAATGCACATGCACAGGCCACGGCGCAGAGCCCTGCTCTCCAAATGCCAAACACCCGGCGGCTCTGCGCCAGGCCCTAAAGAGCACTGAGAGAAGGGCCTTTGCCGCTCAGCTGCTTGGGGCTCACCCCCTCGGCCTCTCGCTCAGACCGGAGCCTGATGGTGTCAGGGCGACTTTGGCTTACCCAGAGATGCTCGGGCAGGGCCACAGCTGACCCATGATGGGTGACGATCCTTCTGGGCTGCTGTAATGGCATGTGTCTCCACTTTCTCCTTCTCGGAACAGACACCCATCCAACCTGATGCTGGACAGGCTCAGTGGGAAGATCTTGCACATCGACTTTGGGGACTGCTTTGAGGTGAGGAAGCGGCCTTCCTTCAGATGGGGTGAGGGGTGAGGGGTTCCCTTGGCCCTTTCCTCCTAGTGCAGTTTAAGGAGGTTCTGAGCCCTGCCCCTGGCCCACCAGGTGTGGGTGGTTCCTGCCCACCTTTGTCCCATAGCTCTTTTTTTTTTTTTTTTTTTTTTTTTTTTTTTTTTTTTT
>JAJPUD010001250.1:299239-405689 GCA_023553655.1 Myrmecobius fasciatus | reverse complement strand
TTTTTTTGCTTTTTGCTGAGGCAATTGGGGTTAAGTGACTTGCCCAGAGTCACACAGCTAGGAAGTGTCTGAGACCAGATTTGAACTCAGGTCTTCCTGACTTCAGGGCTGGTGCTCTAACCACTGCACCACCTAGCTGCCCCTGTCCCATAGCTCTTTGCTGCAAACTCTTTGAGGGCAGAGACTCTCCCCAGCCTCCCCCTCAGCACATAGCACAGTGCTGTGCCAGATGACCCACTCAGATTTTACTGATATAATTTCTACCGATACAAGTTTGGTGACTTTAATGAAAAACCACAAGGCTTTTTGTGCTTTTCATGAATCCCTGTGGAGCTCTCCCTGTCCCCAGCACTTAGCACAGGCCTGGCACACAGCAACTGTTGACTAAGGGAAGTTTCTGTAATTCAGGGTGACTTGGGGCAGGGACTTCTCTTGGCCTGGTTTCTGCTTGAGAAAGCAAACTAACCAGTGGGTTTGTGCCTGTTAATGCACCATAGGTGGCAATGACTCGAGAGAAGTTCCCTGAGAAGATTCCATTTAGATTGACAAGGATGCTGACCAATGCGATGGAGGTGAGTGGGAACTGGGGCTGGACAGCCTCTGAACGAGCCAAGATGAGCTGAGGCACTTGGTGCCTGAGCTCCCTGGGCCTGTGCAGGTGAGTCCCACAGCCGGCACGTGACCAGGTCTCCCATCCTAACCTAAGGGGCTCTCCCACATCCTCTCATGACCTTGTCCAGCCCCAATCAAAGATCCAGGGCAGCCCCTCTGACAGACTCAGAGGTAGTGGGGCGGAGTGCCTGGAGCTGGCCGCCTATGGTACAGATCAGCTTTATGACTCTGATCAAGTCACCCCTCTCCAGGCCCTGGGCACTGAGGGTTCACTTGGGCAGAGGGGGTTCCTCACCTGCTCATTCCTTGTATTAGGCACATAGCGGGTCCAGTTGCTATCTTCACTCTTCGGGGTGGAGGCAGTGACTTTCTCCTGACTTTAGAGCTTTTTAGTTCAGGCCTTTGTTTAGTTGGGAGCATCAGGCAGCAATCCTTCTGCTCCTGGTGGGGTCTTGGCCCCCTTCCTCTCAGCTCCCCTGCTCTGCTGTATGTCAGGGCAAGAGCTATGACTGACTTCTGTTCCATGAGGAAGGTGGAATGATGGGTGGCCCGTCTAGCCAAGTCCTGGGTCTGTGCTTCAGGTGACAGGCCTGGACGGCAACTACAGGATCACCTGCCACACAGTGATGGAAGTACTTCGGGAGCACAAGGACAGTGTGATGGCCGTGCTGGAAGCCTTTGTCTATGATCCCTTATTGAACTGGAGGCTTATGGACAGTAAGTGCTCAAGAACGCTGGAGAACAGACCCCTCCACCCCAATAGACTGAGCCATTCCCCAATTTCAGCTGGGCAGCAGGCAGTTCCCTCCTAGAGCCCCTTCTAGAGTAGCTAGGCCAGGGAAAGGTGCATTCCCAGCAGATGCTCAACAACCATCATTACAGAGCTTCAGGATGCTGCCTGTTTGTAAACTGAGAACTTAATGTAGCTTCTTGGCCATCCCCACTCCTCCCTTAAGAGCATGTAGTTGTTGCTAAAATTATGCTTTTAAGTGTACAACAAATTGTTCCACTTAAAAAAAAAAAAAAAAACCTTTATATTCTTAACTACATAATCTAAAAAACTGCTCATTAACCATTTAAGTGCTACCCTGAGTCACTTTGAATTTCTTTCTTTCTCATCATAGACACTCCCTTTGATTGATCTCCCTCTTGGTTAGGAAATGAGTTATATCTTAGGGGAACAATGTTTTATCCAATTCTTTATTTCTGCCTATTGATGGAAATTTTTCCTATAATTCATTACCATCTGACCCTGTTTCTCCCATTTCCTCTTTCATACCTTCTCTAAGTCCAAACATGGAAGTGCATGAATTAAATGGAGAATTAACACTGCATGTCCTCACTACCCCTGCTACAACAAATAAGGAATAATTGTCTATTTCTGAGTATTACTGGTTGAGAAAGGATCAGGGTTTCATGATTGTAAGAGAATGTCCTTCAAGTTTCTTTAACCTCAAACGAAAACACTCTTCAATGTTAGTTTTATTTCTTTCCCCAGCAAATACGAAAGGCACTAAGCGATCACGAACACGGACAGACTCCTACTCAGCTGGCCAGTCTGTAGGTGGGTGTATCATATAGAAGAGTGGGATATGGGTCTAGTAGACCTTGGGGTATTACAAGGGCAAGACAGGCCTTTTCTTCCAGCACTTAGGGAAGGTACTTGTTGCCTCCATGTCATGTGCCAGTACAGAATCTGAGGACCACCACCTCCTTGTAAAACATAATATATAATTATTTATAATAATAGTACAAAAAATGTATAACAACGTTGTAAAGACAAACAACTTTAAAAGAACCATGATCCAGTAAATGGTTGTCTGTGATTTTGGGAGACTGATTAATGCTGAAGTATACATATTCGGAGGTGGTAGATTTAGGGTGCAGAATCAAACATATCTGTGTTTAAACATGGCTAATGAGGAACTTTGCCTTGCCTGACTATGCACATCTGTTATGAGGAATTGCTTCTTTTTCTTTTTTTCAGGGTAGTGGTTATGAAGAGAGAAATATGGAGAAAGGGGAGGGAGGGAAAGGGAAAGAGCATTGATTACTGTTCATTAAAACATAAAACTCTAACAAAAGTAGAGGAAACAAGAATTCAAATCTCTACTCTGGACTTGATTCTGAATAATAAGGAGCAAGAAATGATTGGTAAAGTGTAAATTATGGCAGTCAAAGGAAGTAGGGGTTTTTTTTTAACCTTCCTCTTTTAAATATTTTTTTCCAATTGCATGTAAAAATAATTTTTAACATTTTTTTTAGTTCCAAATTCTCTCCTTTTCCTCCCCCCTTGAGAATATAGGCAGTTTGAAATAGGTTGCATATGTGTAGTAATATAAAACATAATTCCACTTTAGTCATATTGAAAGAAAAGACAGACAAAAAGAAAAATATATATGTGTTTCAGTCTTCATTTAGATTCCATCAGTTCTTTTTCTGGAGGTATTTTCCATAATGAGTCCTTTGGAATTGTCTTGGATCACTATGTTGCTCAAAATTACTCATTCTCAATTGATCATTATACAGTATTGCAATTATAGTGTTCTGGTTCTGCTCATTTCACTTTGCATCAGTTCATGTAAGTCTTTCGATGTTTTCTGAAACCATCATGCTCATCATTTCTTACAACACATCAGTATCCCATCACAATCATATACCACAACTTATTCAGCCATTTCCCAATCGATAGATATTCCCTCAATTTCTAATCCTTTGCCACTACTAAAAGAGCTACTATAAATGTTTTTGTACAAATAGGTTCTTTTCCATTTATTTTTTCACCTCTTTGGGATACAAACCTAGTAATGGGATTGCTAAGTCAAACAATATGCACAGATTTTTATAGCTATTTGGGAACAGTTCCAAATGCTTTCCAGAATGGTTGGATAGTTTCCCAAATTTCCCACATTCCCACAGCCAATCTGATAGGTATGAAGTGGTACTACAGAGTTGTTTTAATTTGTATTTCTCTAAACAATAGTGAGAGCAATTTTTTCATCTGACTACAAATACTTAGATTTCTTTATCTGAAAACAACCTGTTTATATCCTTTGGCCATTTATTGATTGGAGAAAGACTAGTATTATAAATTTGACTCAGTTCTCTGTATACTTGAGAAGTAAGGCCTTTATCAAAGAAACTTGCTGTAATCTTTTTTCACAGGATTACTGTGTATTTCCTTCCATCCTATTACTCTCTCTCTCTTTTGCTTTTGACCACTACCTACCAAAATCTACTATTCCTTTTATCAGTATCTCTCCAACCCCCTTACTACTCCTCTGTAGGGCAAAATATATTTCTATGCCCAACTGAGTTTACATGTTATTCCCTCTGAGCTAATTCTGATGAGAATAAAGTTCATTGTGTGGTCAACCAACCCACTCACCCCCATTTTTCTCTCCACTGTAAAAACTACTTTGTGCCTCTTTCATATGAAACATTTTGTCTATCCCTTTCCCCTTTTCCCATTATCCCCCTCTTTCTTAACACCCCCTAACTTTATATTTTTAGATATCATCTCATCATAGTCAATTTATGCCTATGCCCTCTGTTTATGTATACTCCTTCTAATTGACCTAATAAAAATAAAGTTCTTAGGAGGTACAAGTGTTAGTTTCCCAGGTAGGAATATAAACAATTTAACTTTATTGAATTCCTTAGGGTTTTCTCATTCCTATTTACCTTCTATACATTTCTATTTATCTACTATTTATGCTTCTCTTGAGTCTTATATTTGAAAGTCAAATTTTCTATCCATCTCTGTTCTTTTCAACAAGAATGCTTAAACATTCTCTACTTCATTAAATCTCTATTTTGTTCTCCTAAAGATTATACTCAGTTTACAGTGTAGCTCCTTTGCCCTCTGCAACATCATCTTCCAAACCCACTGATCCTTTAATGTAAAAGTTACTATATCTTATGTAATCCTGACCTAGGTCCATGATATTTGAATTGCTTCTTTCTGACTGCTTGCAGTATTTTCTCCTTCATTTCAGAGCTCTGGTATTTGGCTAAAATATCCCTGAAATTTTTCATTTTGGGATTTCTTTCAGGAGATGTTGGATGGATTCTATCAATTTCTATTTTACCCTCTAACTCTAAAATATTGAGGCAGTTTTCCTTGATAATTTTGTGAAATGTGATGTCTCAGCTATTGTATCATGGCTTTCAGGTATTCCAATAATTCTTAAATTATCTCTCTTTGATCTGTTTTCAGGTCAGTTGTTTTTACAATGAGATATTTCACATTTTCTTCTCTTTTTTCATTCTTTTGACATTTTAAATTGTATCTTGATGTCTTTTAAAGTCATTATCTTCCACTTGCCCGATTCTAATTTTTAAGGAATTATTTTTATTTCAGTGAGCTTTTGTACCTCCTTTTCCATTTGGCCAATCTTAATTTTTAAAGAGTTCTTTTCTTTAGTGAGCTTTGTGCATTTTTTTTCCCTTGGCCATTTCTGCTTCTTCCAGTGTGGTGTATAATCTGAGGAGAGGTATGGTCACTGTTGTTATAGTTCGAACTGTGGTCTGTGACCGGAGTCCTTCCCCGCTCCCCTGCAGCCCCAGGTTCTTGTGTACTAATATGGGCAGTGCAGCAATCCTGCACCCAGGATCCTTGGTAAAGTCCCTCTCACCAGTTACCATGTGGGAGATGAATGGCCACCACTGCCAATTCCGCTGCCCCTCAAGGCCCATTGCTGGCTTGCTGGGGTGCGGCCTGGACATCACTCATATCCAGAGAGACAGACCTTGCCAGCCAGCTAGAACATTGTTTCACTTCCACTGACTCTGCCACTCCAAGATTCATTTTGAGGTGTTATGGTTGGGAGGGAAGCTTGGGAGAGTTCAGGCTCACGCACCCCACCCACCTGAACTTTCTGAGCGTGCTCTGAAGGGGATGATTCCATCACTGCCCTTCTGGAGTTTCCCCCAAAACCAGCCACTTTGTAGTGTAATCATTGCTTGATGAATGGCTTTTGATTGGTTGACTGAACAAGTATTTATGGAGTACTTCTAGTGCCCAGCACTAAGAACTTGCTTCAGATGGACATTATGGGCTCAGAGATGTTGGGCCCTGCCTCCCTCTGTTCCCTACAAGAGCCCTGGTAATAAATCTGAGTATCAGCCAGTGCATCGAATGCCGACCTGGCCCCCAGACTGTGGCTTCCTCCTGGCCCCCTGCTTCTCACCATGGGGCCACCATCCTTCCGATGATGTGCACTAGCTTCCACATTTCATAGGTTCTTCCTCTGCTGTATGTTTTCCACTCCTCCTGCACTCGCCCCCAGCCCTCCTCTGGTTATCCTTCATAGCACCTGGTGCCCTGCCCTGCCCAAGGCTCTGTTCTACGCAGACATCTTCTTTGCCCCCCATTGCCTAATGAATAAATAGAGACTGCTTTCATAGAATATAAGCTCCTCAAGAACGGAGGTTTTTTTGTTTTTGTATTTATATCTCTAGTGTCTAGAACAGTTGCCTACTAAGCATCTGAGGTGGGATTAGAACTCAGATCTTCCTGACCCCAGGCCTGGCATTCTAGGCCCTGTACCACCTCATTGTTCCTCAGAAAAGGAGCCTGGGAGTTCTCTCTTGCAATGAAATCACAGATCCTAATTTTAAGGTATCCTCTCTTAAAATACGTAATATCTTACAGGGGTAATCCCACCTAATTCACATTCTTTTCCACCGAAGATGTGACCTCCAAAATCTGAGAACTCTCCTGCCCCAGAGAAATGTGCTCTGAATTTGGAATTGGGTTTCTGTTTAGAGAAATAAGTGTTTGCTATATGATGTGGGAGGGCTGTCAGAGAGGCTGCTGCAGACAATAGCTCTTACTCCTAGCTCCCCTTTAAAATTGGCAAAATACTTGCATCTGTTGTCTCTTTGCCTCACAGCAGCCCCGGGGGGTAGGAGTGATTCTTGCCCCCATCTTATAGATGAGAAATTAAGGTTTGGACATGTTCAAGTGGTATTCAGGTGCCTTCTCATTTGAACCCGGCTCTTCTGGCTCCAAGTCTCTGTGGTCCCCTTGGGAGGCTTCCATAGTAAGCTCGAGATCTATAGAGAAGTTTCATTTTTCTCAATGGCACGAAGGCTTTTTCTGGATACGTCATTCGGTGACATCTTGGCAGTAGTCTAAAAGGCATTTATGGTTTTCTGCACTCGGGTATTTCGTGCTATTTCTTTAGCCCCTTTTTTGTTTCACGAAACTCTGTTCTCCAGGCTTAAGGTGGGTGTAACAGACTGTCTCTTCCAAACTTCCTGTCTTCCCCAGCCCAGTGCTCTGTGCATAGTAGGTAACTGAAGAAATGTCTGTTGAACTGATTGAAGCTGAGGAGGGTTTGGCCAGGACCTTATGATAGAATCATATTCTGAGGACCTATGGTTTTTCTCTTTCTCTTCTTATAGAATTATTGGATAGTGTGGAGCTTGGGGAGACAACCCATAAGAAAACAGGGACCACAGTGCCCGAATCCATCCATTCTTTTAGTAAGTCCAGCCTTGACGGTCTTAGGTTATGAGGGATCTCATCAAAAGGGGTGTGCGTGTGAGTGAGAGTGTGTGTGAGAGTGAGCGTGTGTGAGAGAGTGTGAGTGCGAGTGCATGTGTGAGTGTGATGGCTAGGGGGGTCACCAGAGATGGGCCAGCGCTGGGGGGGGGGAGCAGGACGAACGTCTCAAGCTTCTGGCTGTCTTCTGCCAACCAAGGGGAAGAACAAAGCCCGGCCCCCGGGACAGCCCTGAGCATTGCTCTTTCTCCTTTTTGTCTTTCAGTTGGGGATGGTTTGGTGAAACCCGAGGCCCTAAATAAGAAGGCAATTCAGATTATTAACAGAGTTCGAGATAAGCTCACGGGTGAGTATGTTTGCGTTTCATTTCTGTAAGTAGACGGTTGGCCCAGGCTTTCACTGCCAATTAGTTAATTAATGAGACGGTGCTGTTTCTCTGAGGTCAGCAGTTCCAGAGGTTTTCGGGCCTCTCTCGTTGATGGCCTGTACCAATAGCACGAGTCAAGGTCAGGAACATAACTTTAATTGAGACGTATAAGATTCTTCTACTTGGGTCAGATATGGTTTCTTTCTGTGAGCTTTCACCAGCATGAGGAACAGCCAGCCCATCAGCTCATATTCATTCCCCATGTAAACTGAAATTAGAATGAATATGAGAATATTCAAAAAGAGAATATTATATAGATCAAGAGAGAGAGAGAGAAAGCCCATCCCTGGGCTAGCAATGGTAGAACCCAAATAGATAACTATCAAATATATTATAAGTATGGCTCAGTGGATATAGTGCCGGACTTGAGGTTCTAATCCCAAGGCAGTAGTGGTGCCATAGTGCACAGAACCTTGGACCTAGAGACAGGAGGAACTGAGTTCAAATCTAGCCTCGGACACTTGCTAGTTGTGTGAATAAGGCAAGTCACTTGACCCTCACTGCCTGTCAAATGAGCTGGAGAAGGAAATAGCTCGTGAAGAGTCAGACAGGACTGACATAAGTGAACATCAAAATCTGCTCCCATCCCCCAAACCTCTGTGCCTCGGGCCACTTCCTCCATCACATGTGAGTTCTGGTTGGCTTTGGTGCAGAGAGTCTCCACTTTGGGAACTCACAGCTGAGGACATTCTAGATCTCACACATAGACTCCCATTCATTACACAAGCCTTGGAAATGATCAGGACAAAGTAGTCTGTGGTGACCAAGGGGAGTTTGGAGTCTCCTTGCACCCTATCTCTCTCCCTCTTGCTGTGAGGCTTTTGGGGAAGCTGGAAAGTAACCCTCTGGTGTCTTTCACCCCTATCAAGAAAAGTCCCCATGGATTAGGGGACAATGGGAAGGTCTCTGAGATGTTTACTTAAAGCAGTGTAGACAAGGTTTCTCCTTCCCACTCTCCCAGGTCGAGATTTTTCTCATGATGAAACTTTGGACGTTCCTACACAAGTGGAGCTACTGATCAAGCAGGCCACGTCCCACGAGAACCTCTGCCAGTGCTACATCGGCTGGTGAGCGCCCAAGCAGCTTGGGAAAGAGGGAGAACGGGGGTGGGGGCCAGCGCGCATGGAGCTGGCCCCTACTCAAGCATTGGGCAGTGGTGCAGATGGGCTGAAAATCCAGGTGAAAGTCAGTGTAAGGGCAGCTCGATGGTGCAGTGGACCCAGGAGGACCAAATCAGGCCTCAGACACTTAACACTTGCTAGCTGTGTGACCCGGGACACATCACTTCACCCCATTTGCCTCAGCAAAAAAGAAAGAAAGAAGAAAGTCAGTGTAGATCATTCCATTCATCTAAGCAGCAATAGACTTAGACTTTCTCAGTCCACATATGCAGAGTAAAATAATAACAAACACCAATGGAGAAAATAAACCTTCCAGTTTAAAAAGGAAAGAGAAACATGATTTGAAGGAATTAGTTGTTCTTTTATCATTAGTTTGGAGAGGGAAAGGGTGGAAGAGGAGAGCAGAGAAATGACAGGAGGGAAGACTGGGAGAGCAAAGCCTTCTGATCTGTAATTGTGACCTCAAGGACTGGGCCTTGGTCAGCCTCAGGAATCGCCCCAGGCGTGCTTCAAGGCAGGGGAAGTTGAGGAAGGGGCTAATAGTGAGATGTTCTTCTGGGACGCAGAAGAGGCCTGAGTCCTTGACTAGCATTGATGGGCACGTCCCACTCTATTAGTTATGGGAGAGTGCGGGGAATGCCTAAGGGACTGCCAGACCTTGATCTTTCTTATTTCAGTTTCTTCCCATTAAGTTTCGAAAAAACCTGCATTATTAAAGTCTTGTCTTTGTCTTCTCAGGTGTCCTTTCTGGTAACTGGAGGCCCCAAGATGCCATGATCCTTCTCTGGAGGCTTTTGTACTCCAAATGTACACTTCCACAAAACAAAGCAATGGCCAGATAGCCTTTGTCACATATTTTGCAATGTAAATGAAGAGAACTACTGTACATTAAAGATTGGCTGATGCCAACTTTAGAGCTGCTGTTGAAGAATATACATTGTCAGAAACACAAGACTTGATGTGGTTCCCAGGACAGTGAAGAGGAACATACCAACACCTAAAAGCGCTTGGTCTTTGGGGTCAGATGGTCCATAACTTTAGAAATACGGGTTTTGACTTAACTCACAAAGAAACTCATCATCAATATTTTCCAGTGAAAGAACAAGCCTGCCAGCCCAGTCCTTGCAGACTGCAGACTTGGCACAGTCATTTGCAGGGAAGGAAAGGGACAGCCTTGGGACGATGGTCCTAGAGCCTGCCAATGCCCCCCCCCCAACCCTCCCAGCCCTGCCAAGTGGCAGCAGCATCCACAGCCCCGCCCAGTGATGCTGCAGGCCAGTCACTGCCACAGCAAGCTGGGTATGGGGCCTGGAGCTGGCAGAGCAGAGCGCTCGGGGAAAAGCACAGCACCGTGAAGGGGGAGTCCCCCTGCTCCCCTGTCCCTCCCAGCCCAGCTAACAAGCAGGATCTGGAACCAGCAAGTGAGATCTGAGTGTTCCATGGTCAGCGGGGGAATCTGAAGAAGGTGACATGCCAGCAAGTGCCAGAAATGGTGATGGTGTCACCCGGAAGGAGGAAAGGCCTGAGGCCACGAGGGCACTAGGAGTGAATCTAAGTGCACAAAGTATAAAGTATAGCCATGTTTAGAGGCCATGATGTATCTGAACAAAAACTTTTGTGCCAATAAACACCAAAATGTTATAAAAGACCTCGGAATAGCTCCTCATTCCTGAGCATCATGGGAAAGAGGGAACGGGGATGGAAACAGCCCCCTTCCAGAAAATAAGCTCAGCTAATCAGTATAATTTAACTACTGAAATACTATGAAGTACGAGGCCCAGAGGGGAATGCCTTGCCCAAGGTCAGCGCCACTCAGTATTTATTTTGTTTAGTTATTTTATTTTTCCCCATTACATGTAAGAACAATTTTTAACATTGGCTTTTAAAATTTTTGAGTTCCAAATTCTCTCGCTCCCTCCCTTCCCAGACCCCTCTTTGAAAAAGCAAGCAATTCCATACAGGTTATACATGTGTAGTCAGACAAAACATTTCCATGATAGGTTGAAATGAAAACAACCAAAAAAAAAAAAAAACCAAGAAAAATGAAGTTTAAAAAATATGTTTTAATCTGTATTCAGACACTACCAGTTTTTCCCCTGGGTGTGAACAGCATTTTCTATCATAAGTCCTTCAGAGTTATCTTGGATCATTGTATTCCTGAGAATAGCTAAGTCATTCACAACTGATCATCTTAACAATAATGCTTTTGCTTTGTGCACAATGAATGTCACTTTGCCTTGGTTTCTGTAGGTCTTTCCAGGTTTTGGTGAGGGTATTCTACTCATCATTTCTTATAGCACAACAATATTCTATCACAGTCATATACCGCAATTTATTGAACCATTCCCCTATTGATGGACATCCCCTTAATTTTCAATTCTTGGTCTTCCAAAAAGAGCTGCTATAAATATTGTTATACATACAGGTTCTCTTCCTTTTTGTATCTTTTCAGATACAGACCTAGTAGTGATATTGTTAGATCAAAGGGTGTGCATGGTTTTATAGCCCTTTGGGCATAGTTCTAAATTGATCTACAGAATGGTTACATAATGCAACAGTGCATTAATGTCTCATTTTCCCCACGTACCTTCCAACATTTGTCATTTTCTTTTTTTGTCCTATTAGCCAATCTGTTAGGTACTTCAGAATTGTTTTAATTTGAATTTCTCCAATCACTAGTGATTTAGAGCATTTTTTGATTGGTTTTGATTACTTCATTTGAAAACTGTTCATATCTTTTGATCATTTGTCAATTGGGAAATGGCTCTTGTTTTTACAAATCTGACTCAATTCTCTATATGACAAATGAGACCATCAGAGAAACTTGATTCAAAATTTTTTTTCACAGTTACAATTACTATTTCTTTCCATCCTATTTTACCCTGTTTATTCTCTCTTCTTTCACCCTGTCCCTCCTCAAAAGTGTTTTGCTTCTGACTCCTGACTCCCCCAGTCTGCCCTCCCTGCTTTAACCACCTCCCCTTCCTTTTGTCCTTTTCCCTCCACTCAGTATTGACTAAGCACGCTATGTGTAAGGGATGTTGGATATAAAGACAAGACAGGCGAGTCCCTGCTCTCAAGGAGCTTATATTCTCTAGGAGGTACAATTTGTACAAAAATAAATATAAGGTAATTTGAGCAGAGATGTGAATTGGAAATATATGAAATAAGCAGGTTGGAACCAGATTCCAGAAAGGCTTAAAGGCATAATGATGCCCATTATGCAGGAAGTCCATAGAGTGACAGGGTCAAATCTGTACCTCCTGGCAGGTAGGAAGCAGTGGATTAGGGAGGGGAGACGAAAAAATCATTAGGGTGTTTTAATAACCCACCCAGAGACAATGAGGGCCCAAACTAAGGGAGGTGTGGAGAGAAGGGGAGGATTGCAAGAGATCAAGAAAGTTAAGATTGGATACGGATCAAGTATGTGAGGTGAGAGAAGTGGAAGGCTTGAGAATGATTCCAAGGTTGTGAGCCTCAGTTCCTTCAAGAGAAATAAGGAAGAAGGAATAGATTTAGTAGGAAAGAATTCTGCTTCAGATCCACTCACTGCCTCCCATCACCACCCCTCAGCCCTTAAGCTTCTTTGGGTATAGATTTCCTCAGGCTTCCTGATCTCCAGGGTTCTTAGGAAGCATGGCTGGGAAGGCCCTGGACAGCCAAATAGAGCCACAGTGGAGGGATGACAGCTTGGGCCTGCTTCCACCTACCAGTTCCTGAGCACACCTGGAACCAAGTAAAATTGAAATAGGGAAATATTGAATTAAAAAAATACAAGAAAACATAGATAACATGTGGCTTTCCAAGTCCATGTGCAGCCTGTGGGGGCCCTTAAGTACGATTCCACACTCTCCTCCTACCCCCCTTTCTGAGTTTAACACTAGTGGCTAGTTGAGGAAAGGAAGGAGGGACACCCAGTATTTTCTGTGGCTCCCAGGAGCTAGAAGCAAGCTAGCTACTCAAAGTGCCATTTCTATTTTTGCCACCAGGTGGTGCTACAAACCCTTCTCCTTTCACTTCTTAAATGCATTTGTTTGGGATTTGTCAGCTCCCAGTTTTCCTTTTAGCACTTCAGTCCCAGGCTTGATATATTGTAATCTAAAAGTATAAATACATTCTAAGCAATAATTTGCAATTCATCAGAAATGGCTCCACTCACCCCCTCCCTTTGATAATCTGATCTTCCCGAATTTGGGATGATCCAATAGGATTATATATTATTATAGATCAGTATGTATTTACTGAGTGGAGCTAAATACAAGGGTTATTCATCATTAAAACCCCTAATGGACTTAGCTGTTCCTAGAAAGGTCTGAAATGTAGATTCCCCACATACTGGCAGGTATGGTCAGGTTCCCCTGAATTCCTTTATTTAGGGATTTTCATGCCCCACTTACTGGTCAGGCAACCTGGAACAAGCTGTCCACAATGCTTAGAGCAAGATGATTGTTCTGGAGAAGTCATTTCTCAGGGGCTACAGAAGGAAGGGTGAGAGAGGGAGGAGAGTGACAGCCCAGGCCCCTCCCAGCACATTGCAGACCCTTCTTGCTGTGGTGGGTGTCATCTCCAGGATCATTCAGTGTTTCTACCAGGCCCCAGGGACTTCCACACAAACAGAGTGCCCAGGCCCAGACCTTGCCCCTAAGCTCACCATCCCCACTGCACCTCCTGTACATGTTCTAAATTTTCAAATGTTCCCATTGGAGTGCAATATAAGTGACTTTAGGCAACTGCTTTATGTTAAAATGCCCTGGCACTAATCAACCAGTGAAGGGAAATGCAGAAAAACTGCCAGGAACTAGAGCACCACGGGGAAAGAGCTGAGGAAAAAGGCCGAGAAAGGAGTGCTCTACAAAAGATCAATGTGAACTAATGTTGTCCGGCTCTGCAGTCCTAGAGGCTTTGTTCTCCCAGGTACTTATAGAGGCTTTAGGTCAGATTTAAGAAAGAACCTTTTTGACAAAGTTGTAAAATGAGATAACTCGGGAAACCTGAAAATCTGCAAATACAAGGTAACTTACCCTGATGGCTTCACAAAGGCAAGGGAATGGAGCCAATCCAACAAATATTAAGCACCTAGTGTGATCCCTCCATTTTAAGGGGTCTATGGCCAAATTGCTTAAAATGATCCATTTGTTTAAAAATAAATTTTTATTGTTACTTTTTTTGTTTTGTATTTCTTCTACCTCCCAGAGACCCCTCCCATAAAACAGCAACAAAAAAATTTCCCAATATATTTTTATTTATTTCATTAAATATTTCTCAATTACATGTATAATTTTTTAACAATTGTAAAATTTTTAATTCCAATTTTTTCCCTTCTTCCCACACCCTGAAAAGACAAGCTATTTAAAATAGATTATACATGTGAAATCATGCAAAACCTTTCCATATTAACCATGTTGCAAAAGAAAACAGGCAAAAAAAGAGAAAAAAAATTTTTAAAGTATGATTCAATCTGCATTTAGGCTACATCAGTTCTTTCTCTGGAGCTGAATAAGATTTTTCATCAAGTCCTTTGAAATTTCTTGGATCATTGTACTGCTCAGAATTTCTAAGTCATTAACAATTCATCATTGTTGTTACTATACTACAATATTCTCCTGGTTCTGCTCACTTCACTTTACATTAATTTATTTAAGTCTTCCCAGATATTTCTGAAACCATCTTGTATATCATTTTCTTATAGCACAGTAGTATTCTATTACAATCATATACACAGCTTATTCAGCCATTCCCCAATTTATGGCTACTCAATTTTTAATTCTTTGCTACTACAAAAAAGAATTACTCTACTTTTGTACTTTTCCTTTTTTATGATCTCTTTGGAAAAGAGACTACTAGTAATATTGCTAGGTAAAAGGGTATATGCATTTTGGGGCACAATTCCACATTGTTATCTAGAATGGTTGGATCAGTACACAACTTCAGCAACAATGCATAAGTGTCCCAGCATTCCCACATCCCCTCCAATATTTGTCATTTTCCCTTTTGGTCAGAATTGTTTTAATTTGCATTTCTGAATAGTGATTTGGAACATTTCTTCCTATGACTAGAGACAGATAGCTTTGATTTCTTTTTCTGAAAATTGTTCATATCCTTTATCAACTCATCAAGGTTTCCTAGCCTTATTAATTTGACTTAGTTCTCTACATATTTGAGAAATGAGGCCAAACCAAACAATTTTAAGAGAAAA
Organism: Myrmecobius fasciatus; assembly: GCA_023553655.1. NCBI lineage: Eukaryota > Metazoa > Chordata > Mammalia > Dasyuromorphia > Myrmecobiidae > Myrmecobius > Myrmecobius fasciatus. Next base: position 390,822 of record JAJPUD010001250.1, on the reverse strand, counting down.
AAAATCAAAACTGATAAATACTTTGAAAAATATCTGACAAAATACGTAATATATATTATGTCTACACTAGTAGACTTGTCTGCCTTTATAAGGCAGGAATAGGGAGAAATGTAATCCATGTTTTTTTAAATACCAGGGCACCATATTGGTAACAACTAAGACCTCTAGGGCACAGCCCAGAAAGAACAAAAAGAAGTAATTTCATAAAATGGTTTTTGTTTTTTGAAGGCTGGTTCGCCCTCTCTTATCTAGACTGGAATTGTATCCATGACTGTAAGTTTATCATGAAATTCATCCTACTGTTGATTGGTATAGAAGCTAAACCTGGGGGCAGCTAGGTGGTGCAGTGGATAGAACACCAGCCCTGAAGTCAGGAGGACCCGAGTTCAAATTCGATCTCAAAACACTTAACATTCCCTAGCTGTGTGACCCTGGGCAAGTCACTTAACCTCAATTGCCTCAACAAAAAGGAAAAAAAAAAAAAAAAAACTAACCCTGTTCAATTTTTCCTGACCTGGGCCCGTCCAACCATCCTTAGATAGCCTGGTGGCATTTTGCCACCAAGGATTCTTCATGTAGGTCATACCCACTAACCATGGATGACCTCAAGGCTTTATCTTGGGTGCTGTAGTTTTCTCCCTCTATCTTTATCACTTAGTGATCTCATCAGTTCTCATGGATTCAATTATCTTCTCTCTGCAGATGAATTTTGTTCTGATCTGTTTATCCAATCCAAATTTCTCTACAGAACTACAGTCTCTCAAATGTTAGTCAGCCAATAACATTTAGTTAGCACCTACCATGTGCCAGGCACCGTGCTAAGCACTAGTAATGTAAAGAATGGGAAAAGAGCATCTCTGTTCTCAAGGAGCTCACAATTGAGGGGGGCCAGGGGGTGACAACATGCAAACAAGCAAGCTATATTCAAAATAAATTGGAAACTATCAACAGAGCAAAGGCATGGATTCAAAAGGAGTTGGAAAGGGCCTTCTATAGAAGGTGGGATTTTAGCTAGAACCTGAAAAGAAGCCAGGGGAACCAGGAGGTAGCAATGAAAAAAGGAGTTTTCCAGGGATGGGAAACAGCCCGGGGGGAAAAAAGAACAGCCATTGTCATTGGATCACAGAGTATACAGTGTGGTTTAAAGTGTAAGATTAGAAAGTTTGGGGGGATTCAGCAATACTCTTAATAGGTCTATATACTTAAAGAGATCTAAGAAAGAGGGAGAAGATATATATGTACAAAAATATTGATAGCATCTCTTTTTTTGTGTATGTAGTGACCAAAAAACAAACAAACAAACAAAAAACCCTGGATGTCATCATTTGGGGAATGGATTGAACAAATTGTGGTACATGACTGTGATGGAACCCTACAGAGCTGTTCCATAATGAAGGAGATGGTTTCTGAGAAATCTTGGAAGACTTGAATGAACTGATGCAAAATGAAGTGAGCAGAATCAGAAAAACAGTTTATACAACAGCACTATTATAAAGATAATGAATTGTGAAAGACTTAGTAACACCACACTTCCAAAGGACTTATGATCAAGGATGCTATCCTCGCTTAAGTAAAAAGCTAAAAGAGAACAGATTGAAGCACTTTTTTTTCTATTTCTTTTTTTTTTAAACATGGCTAATTTGGACATATTTTTATGCAAATATTCATGTTTGTAATGAGATGGTTGTTTTTTCTTGCCATTTGGAACTGATAAATTTTTTAAAAGTAAGGTGGAGGGGGCCAAATAATTAAGGCTGTTGAATACTAAACAAAAGATTTTATATTCTGAATCTCTGGAGTTTACTGAGTAGGTTGGCAGCAGTAATTGACTTTTGGCTGTTCCCCCACTCTCCTTCTCCGCTCTGACTTTTGACCTCCGAGATTTCAAGACTTAACTAAAATGGAGTCTTCTCTTCCCCAACCTCTGGGTCTCTAGGACCTTCCCTCTGATAATCATTTCCTATTTACCCCTTATAGAGCTTGCTTGCATACATTTGTTTGTATGTTGTCTCCCGTACAAACCAGGAGTTCCTTGGGGTTCAGGGAATGCCGTTTGCTTTTTTTTGTATCCACTGTGGCGGGGCGCAGAGTAGGCGCCTAATCAATGCCTGGTTGATTGAGCCCATAATCAAAGGAACTAGCGGTGTGATATTGGGTAAATCAGCTTCCTTGACTGTTAAAAAGTCTCTAAGCCATTTATGTGGTAACATCTGCCAGGCTCTTTTACCAACACTCCCTCATCTTCATCCTCACAGGAACGGTAGGAGGTAGGTGCTATTGTCATTTATAGCTAAGGAAACTGAGTCGTCAGGCGGACGGGTTCACACCCCGCGGAGCCCCTGCTGCCTGTGGATAGGATCCTGCACCTCTCGGTCCTAACTTGATGGGGAGGGGAAGCTGGGCTGGATAATTATTTCTTTTTCTCTTTGCTGAGGCAATTGGGGTAAAGTGACTTGCCCAGGGTCACATGGCTAGGAAGTATTAAGTGTTCTGAGACCAGATTTGAACTCGGGGCCTCCAGAATTCAGGGCTGGGGAAGCGGTCGGACCACATGATTAACAGAACAGGAGGATGGAAAGTTCAGTGCCACCCACAAAGCCACGCTGTAAGGTGCAACCAGCGCTTCTCTGCGCAGGCGCGCACGACCACGCCCACCCAGCGGTCCTCTCGCGAGAAGATCTCTGGGAGTGGGGGGGCAGGAAAATGGCTGCTCCCAGCGTTGGAGGAGCGAGACCAGTGCCTGAGGCGGCGGCCACGGCAACAGCGGCTGAGCCCAGCGGGATGACGGTGCTGCCGGGGTTCAAGGATGCGGACAGCTTCGTGAAGGTGAGCGAGCCGCGACCCTGGAAGCCCGAGGGCTCCTCCCCCTTAGCTGGGGCCTCCCCTCCCTCGAGGGCCGGGCCTGAGAAGAGAGGCACGCCCCGGCCGGGCCGGTCTCCTCTCTGAGGGTCTACCCCTTCATTTATGGCAGCTGAGCCTGTAGACCCTCCCCCCATAGACGGAGCCCTCTGCCTGTGCCTTCTTCCCCTGCCCGTGTCCCTCTGGCCATCCCCCTTCACTCCCGCCGTTCAGTCCATGCTCCCTTCCCCTCTCCCCATCTCTGCCTGTGTTTACCCTGTGCATTCTCAGCCCCCTCACCCATCCTTCACTCCTGTGTGTGGACCCTCTGCCTCAACTAAGAGCCCCAGGATGTTTCTAGGAGCCCGACAGGGCCTCTAAAGGCCATCTGGCCCAGCCCTCTCCTTCTCTGGTTGGGGAAACTGAGGCCAGGGAAAGGGAGGCCACCTTACAGCGTGGCTTTGTGGGCGGCACTGAACTTTCCATCCTCCTGTTCTGTTAATCTTGTGGTCCGACCGCTTCCCCAGCCCGGAATTCTGGAGGCCCCGAGTTCAAATGTGATCTCAGAGCACTTAATACTTCCTAGCCATGTGACCCTGGGCAAGTCACTTAACCCCAATTGCCTCATGAGTCGTTTGACAATCCCCAAGCCAGGATGGGTGGCCATTCTGCTGCAGCCCTTCCTTCAGAGCCTGGCACAGACCTTCCCATCCTGTCTCCTTACCTTTCCCTCCCTGATCTTTGTGATCTGTGGTTCTGTCCTACCTGCTGCTACGAGGCACTCCACCTCCCCTGCCTGTCCTCCCTACATGAAGCTTTCCCTCCTCTCCCCAGCTCTTAATGTTTCCCTTCCCAGAACAACAGTGTATTCATTTTTTTTTTAATATACTTATATATGCACATCTTGTTTTCTTCCTCACTGGAATTTAAGTTCCTCAAAGGCAGAGGGCTGTTTGTTTTTATCTTTGAACTGATCCCCTTGTCCTTTACAGAGTGGCTAGTATCTAATAAGTAATTAAATACTTATTGATCAGTTGAAGGGAAGAACTGTTTAATTTCTCTGTGTATTCCTAACACTTAGCCCGTAATAAAACATTTTGATAGTTTCCTCATTCTATAAACATGAAGTTCTTGCTGTGCAACAGGCACTATATTAAGCATTAGAAATACAAAGAAAGGGAAAAGTTAGTTTCTGCTCTGAAGTAGCTCAGAGACAACATGAAAACAGGCACATCCAAACAAGATATTGCTGGGATAAGTTGAAGGTAATCAGAAGAGGGAGGACACTAGAATTAAAGGGGTTGGTGAAGAAAGAAAAGTTTCTTGAAGAAGTTGGAATTTTGACTGGAACTTGAAGGAAAGGAAACCAAGAGACAGAAAATGAAGAAGGGGAAGAGTGCCAGACCTAGGGAACAGGGAAAATGCATGGAGCTGGGAAATGGTGTGTCATGCTGGAAGAATAGCCAGGAGACCAGTGTCACTGAATTCAAGAGTATGCTCAGAAGAGTAAGGTGTAAGAAGATTATATAGGGTAAGAGGGGTATAGGTAATGAAGGGTTTGCAGGTTATATTTCATCATGGGGCTGATTGGGTGTCACTGGCATTGATTGAATGGGGAAAGTGAGGGAGGAGGAGTTGGGAGAAAGACTTCCTTTTCTACATATTGAATTTAAGATGTTTATTGAACATCCGGTCCAAGATTTCTGAAAAGTAATTGTAGTTTTGATATTGGAGGTCAGCAGAGAGGCTGGGGCAGGAACCATTAGCAGACAGATGATAATTAAATCCAGGGAAGTTGATGAGAAGAGAAAAGGTCCAGGATAGAACCCAAGGAATACCTAGTATTAGAGGGTATGATTTGGAGGAGGATCCCATCAAAGAAGACAGAAGTAGCTGTCAGATAAAAATAGGAAGAGAATCAGGAGAGAGTGGTGTCCAGAAAACCTAGAAAGAAGAATTATTAACTGTCAGATTCTGCTGAGGGGTCAAGGAGAATGAATGAAGATTGGGAAAAGGCAATTGGATTTGGCAACTAAGAGATCTTTAGTTACTTTGGAGAAAGCAATTTTGATGATATGATAAAAGTTGGAATGTAATAAGAGATTAAGAAGAGAATGAGGGGAAAGTGGAAGTACCTAATACAGACAGCCATTTCGAGTTTAGCCACAAAAGGCAAAAGAGATAGAAAATGGTACTTTCACCTTTTTCCAGACCCTCACCAAAAAAGAAGGAAAAATTCCTTGTAATCAGCAATGTGCTGATGAATGTTTAGTGATGAGCTTAAAAATGCATGACAAATTTTAAATTTTAATCTGCATTACTGTTTTCTCCTTCAATTTCTTGAATTTAGATAACCAACAAAACAAGTCAAGCCCTAATTTATAGTACTTATTGATTTCCAAGGTATGACTATTCACTTTGAAAATTTAATAGTCATCTCTTTTGAATCTGTACAGCTGACTCTACAACACATTTCCTGCTTATCACAAATATACATAATTTTAAAATTTTTTCATTGGCTATATTCAAAAAATTTCCTGTCTTATCACCATTCTGTGAGGAGGTGGACAGCATATTTTATCATGAATTCTCTGGAGTTATGGTTGGTCATTGTGTTGATCAGAGTTCTTTCCAAATTGTCTTTATTACTATTTTTTAAATTGTTCTCGTTCTTCTCCTTTCACTCTATTTCATGTTATGCACATCTCTCCAAGTTTCTAAGACCTACCCTTTTCCTCATTTCTTAGGCACTGGTTTATTACATTATATTCAGATACCATAATTTTCAACCATTTCCCAGTTGACATAATAGGCTTTTAATAAATAACGATTGATTGAGCTTTGTGATTCTGGACATGTCATGTCACTTTTCTAATCTAACTTTCCTAACAGTAAAATGGGGAGAATACCTGAAGTACCTTTTTCAAATTAGCTCACATTTTATTTTTAAAGCATAAAGTGTTATGTAAATGATGACTATCATTAGAGTATCTGTTGTTGAAAGGGTTTTTTAAGATTTAATATAATTCCTCTTCCCTTATTTTACAGATGAGGAAATTAAACCAAGTGTTTTCTTTTCAGTCACCATGTGAGACAGATGATTAAGTATTTAAAAAAAAAAAAATGAACCGTTTTCAGGAAGTTGTAGATAGATAAGATTTGCCTTGAGTCACATAAGTAGCAAGGAGGACAAGCTCCAAATCCAGAATTCTTTCCACAATATCATACTTTGTCTTTATATGCTTCTTTCCTTATAGAATAATATGCATAATGGGACTTTTTCTTCCCATTATATTGTAAATTTCTTGAGAGCAGTACCTCTGTATATCACCAATACCTAAGCACAATTACATATACCTACTGGATATTTGATAAATGTTAGATTTTCTTCTTTTAGCACCTGGCTCAGATGCTGTCCTCTTGATGAAGTATGCTTGGTCTTTTCTTACATATTTAATAGCCATGACAGTAATTTCATGACTCTACAAAAAACCTCATGGCTCTGTAACCCTGGGGAAATTATTTAGCCTTTCAGTGCTGCTGGCAAATATTTAAGACTATATGTAAGTTATAGGCAGTTGGCAAGCTGCATTGGTGGAGAGAGTCTCCAGTTTGCAAGTTTGCCCATTAAAAAGTTTACCAAGTGTTTTCTTTTCAGTCACCATGTGAGACAGATGATGCAGATATTATTATCTGCATATTACTAGACTCCAAGAGATGAGGTCACATAGAATCTAAGCCAGATTTTACCCTTATGAGTTCAATGATTTTTCTACTAGACCACACTGTTTGGAGGCAATTAGTGGCACCACAGTGGATAGAAACTGGGCTTGAATCAAGAAGACCTGTATTCAAATCCAGCCCCAGACACTTACTAGCTGTGTAACCCTGGGCATGTTTCTTCATCCCTTTCTTCTTCTGTTTCCTAATCTTTCAAACAGCTTCTGTCTCCCTAGGTGGTTGTAAGGATCAGAGGTGATCTGTAAAATACTTTGCAAATCTAAAAGCTCTGTATAAATGATAACTATTATTATTATTTGTTTTTTCACAGTTTGCTCTTGGTTCTGTGCTGGCTGCTACTAAAGCTTCTAATGGACTGCCACAGGCTGGAGATGAGTATGATTTTTATCGAAGCTTTCCTGGCTTCCGGGCATTTTGTGAAACACAAGGAGAGAGGTTACTTCAATGGTAAATGTCATTGTCATTTCCTCTTATCAATAATGGAAGTATTTAAAAAAAAAAAAAAAGAAGAACCGTTTTCAGGAACAGTTATTGTGTGTTGTATGCTTTTGTTCATGTGTATTCCAGATCTATTTCTGTATTATAAAGGAAAATGAGGAAGTTTCAATTGCCTTATGAACTTTGAGTTACCCTTTAGAAGAATGTTCAGTCCAAATTGAGCTTGTCTTTTTGGATTAGGGAACTGAGAAACAGGCACTTGCATAATTTGACTTGATAAAAGTTGTAGAATTTCAAACTCTAGTATTTATTAACTACTATAAATGTATCTAGAGAATTAAAATACTTTTGAAATCTATAGATGAATAATGCCATAAATCTTAATAGTTTTTTTTTTAAAAAACATGTCTCAGAGTCAGAAAAACTGATTTATTTCCCAGTTACAAGTGAGAGGCAGAGGTAGTGTATGTTGTCCCTTTAGAACTACAAAATATGCAGAAATAGTAAGCACTTTAGAAGCCTCATTTATCTTCCAAATTTTATAAAGGGATAACTGCAATTGAACAAAGTTATTAAGCACTTACTACTTACAAGAAATTATTCCAGGCACTGAAAATACACAGATTGAAAGCAACAGTTTCCATCCTAAAAGAGTTTTCAGTCTTATAGGAGATTATACAGTAAATACAGAGATAAAGTAAAGTTCACAATAGATCAAAATGAAGGCAAAGAAGAGATGGCAGATAGTGATCTAGAAACATTTTAGAAAAGAATACATTAATATGGAAGCAATGATTCAGAGAAGATTGTACAGAGATTTTACCTGAGCTGAGCCTTAATAAGAATTTTGACCAGTAGGAATTAGACTGCAATACATTTTAAGCAGAAGAGAATAGGCTGGGCAAATGTCCAGAAGTGGGAGGCTGTGCTGAATTAAAGAATATGGTAACAGTTTGAGATATTGTTGCCATGAAGGGGAATAATGAAAAGGGGAAGAAAGGAATTACAGATTTGAGTGGGGCCTTAAAGGCTCCCTAGTCTAACTCACAGATGGTTTAGAACACCTACAACACTGCTTTCCAGTGATTATCCAGCCCCAGTCTGGAAGACCTTTCGGTGCCAGGCAAAGGAGCTTGTATTTATACCATGGGCTAGAAAGAGGCACTGAAACCTTTTGGGCATGGTAATATGTACTGGCCAGATGAATGTATTAGGAAGGTTATTTTGGCAGCTGCAGGAAGGACAACTGGAAAGGTACTCTTTCAACAAGCAATGGCAGGGCTTGGCCTGGGACCCATTGACAAGTTTTGGTAGGTTACTACTAGAATGGCAGACAGTTAGTCACAGCACAGTTGAAGCTTCTTGGGTGTCTCTTATGTTGTTCTGTATGAATAAGCCTTTTTCTCGTTTCCTTAGTATGAGTAAAGTCATGCAGTACCAAGGCTGTCGAAGCCACATTAAAGATCGGAGTAAAGTGACTGAATTGGAGGACAAGTTTGATTTGCTGGTTGATTCCAATGATGTCATTCTTGAAAGAGTGGTGAGTAAATGTGGCCTGATGATCCTCATGTAGCTAGGAAATGAAACTCTTGTAACAGTTAAGTGGCCTGCACCTAGGGGTGCTACTTGGGGAGCATACACTAACAGGTAATTAGGTCTATGATAAGACTTACGTAGTTCTTTATAGACATCACATCACAGCAATTCTCTGCAGTTCCATAGATATTATTCTCATTTTCCTGTTGGCAAAAACTGACGCTTAATGAGTTTCTGAGGCAGTATTCCATTCTAGGTCTCTTCTAACACCAGGTCAGAAGCTCTTTTCCACAGTACCACATCCTATCTATCACAGATGAAGCAAAACCCTTAGTACATTAGAAAAACAATGTGGTATCTCTCACTGGCTGTGCATATTTCCTTCCATCTTGGCCCTAATTTTCCTATTTTTATTTATTTATTTATTCATTCATTCATTTATTTATTTATTTATTTGCTTTTTGCTGAGGCAATTGGGGTTAAGTGACTTGCCTAGGGTCACACAGCTAGGAAGTGTCTGAGACCAGATTTGAACTCAGGTCCTCCTGACTTCAGGGCTGGTGCTCTAACCACTGCGCCACCTAGCTGCCCCTAATTTCCCTATTTTTAAGGGCCTCTAGAATCCCTTCTGATGCCAAATTCTCTCATCCTGTGGTGCACTGAAGAATTTCTCCTAGACTTATTTCATCTTGACTTAGAAATCTTCAATGAAGACACAGCAGAAAACTCTGGAGGGGAAGGCCATTCAGTTATGAGCCTGAAGGTTTCTGACAAGTGCTTTGTTTGTTAGGACCTCCCAGTCATTTATCACAGTGTAATAAAATGTGCATTCTGCAAATCAGTCTTCATAAAATTTAAGGCAAACAATTATCATTTACTCTCATTACCTTTGGGGGTGTGTGTGTCTGTGTCTGTGTCTGTATCTGTCTGTGTGTGTATGCATACACATGTATAGAATGATAAATAATGAGAGAAGTGATAGTAGACACACATCCAGAGGGAGAGAGACAACCTTTGGTGGCTAACCTTGAGTGTTTCCACTCCACTCTCTTTTTAACTCTCTTCAGATTGACTTCTGACCTCATTAATTCAACTGAAGCTATTCCCTCCAAAGTTACCAGGGACTGTGTAATGGCCTTGACTCAGTCCTTATCCTTCTTGGCCCTCTGCAGCTCACTCTCTTCTCCTGGGTACATTCTTCTCTCCAGGATTTTGGACACCGCCCTCTCAGTTTCCTCCTCTTACCTGATGGACCATACCTTGCTGGAAAGACTCCTGCTAACTGTAGCTTTCCTTCAAGATTCGGTTCTGGGCTATTGTCGCTTCTCCCTTTCTCTGTTACTTGGCGATCTCAGTAACTTTCATGGATTCAGTTATCACCTTGGAGATGATTCTCAGATCTTTTGTCTATTCCTAATCTCTCCTGATCTGCAAACCTCCATCTTCAGGGGCTTATTGGACATTCAAACTGGATGCAAACATCTCAAAGTCCAAAACTTTTCCTTTCTCTTACAACCTTCTACTCTTCCTAAATCTCTCATTATTGAGAATATCACCATCATCCTAGCCACCCAGATTTGAAACCTAGTTACCATCCCCAATTCCTTTTTGAACACCCCCCTATCAAATCTGTTGCCAAGTCCTGTTAATTTTACTTTGCTAACATCTCTCCTTTCACATTGCCTCCACTTTGGTGGCCCTCATTACTCAGGTCTGAATTATTGCAATAGCTGTTGGGGGAAGGAAGGGAATTGAGGGGAGACACAAGTTTCTCCTTCAGGTTTGTTTTCCACTCAATTGTCAAACCGATCTTCCTAAAACATAGGTCTGACCATCTCCCTATTCAATCAACTCCAGTGACTCCCTATAATCTCTAGTATCATATATAAAGGTATTTGTCTCAAATTCAAATATCTTCCCAATCTGACTACTTTCTGCTTTTCTACTCTTCTGCCTTACTCCCCCACATGACATGGTCTCCTTGCAGTCTTCACATAGGACACTTCATCATCTGATTTCTTGGAAAGGAGGGTCTGCCTCTATGCGTGAAAAACTCTCTCCTTGATCATTATGCATGGCAATAACAAAAGTATACAATCATCAGCTCTGATGGATGTGGCTCACTCTCTTTGAGTGAGATGTTTCAAACCAGTTCCAATTGTTTATTGATGAAGAAAGCCATCTACATCCAGAGAGAGGCCTGTGGGATCTGAGTGTGGACCACAACATAGCATTTTCACGCTTTCTGTTGATATTTGCTTGCATCTTGTTTTCCTTCTCAGGTTTTTTTTCTTTTTAGATCCAATTTTTCCTTGTACAGCAAGATAACTGTATAAATATGTATACATATATTGGATTTATCATATATTTTAACATATTTAACATGTATTGGATTACCTCCCATCTAGGGTAGGTGGGGGGGGAAGGAGGGAAAAATGTGGAACAGAAAGTTTTGTAAAGGTCAATGCTAAAAAATTGTCCTTGCATATTTTTGTAAATAAAAAGCTTTAATTAAAAAAAAAAAAAAAGAAAGAAAGAAAAAGAAAAACTCTCCTTTTACCCTCACCTTCTGGCTTTCCTGACTTCCTTCATGTCTCAGCTAAAGTCCCACTACTGCAAGAAGCCTTTCTTGGTCCTTCATATTCTTAGTGCCTTCCCTCTGAGACAACCTCTAATTTGTCTTGTGCAGAGGTTGTATATAGTTGTTTGCAAGTTGTGTCCTTATTAAGCAGTGGATTTTTTGAGAGCAAAGATTGTTTTTTGCCTTTTCTTTGTATCCCCAGCACTTTTTAGCATGGTGCCTGGCACATAGAAAGTACTCCAGAAATGCTCATTGACTTACCTTATAATCTATTTACTTTCATTCCTTGATTTTAGGGTATTCTCTTGGATGAAGCATCAGGAGTAAACAAGAATCAGCAGCCTATCCTCCCTGCAGGAATGCAGGTTCCTAAAACAATTGTGTCCAGCTGGAATCGTAAGGTGAGGATTCCTCTTCACTGATATTGATTAACTATTATTGATAATTTAAACTATAAAATCTTGGTTTTGGGGATAAAATTGACCTCCAATTGAGCTTGCTGGCCAGTATACCACCTACTTTTGTCCTTTTCTTTGTCTCCATCACAGCTGCCTGACCCTTAGGGATTTCATTCTTTATATGTGTGCTTATTGATGGGAAAATTAATGCAGTTGGAGTATTAATCTTATAGTTCATTTGATGCAGCAGACTTTTTGTAAGAAACTTTAGTGTAACAACAAGTGGGGAACCTTTTTTTGCCAAGAGTCATTGGAATATTTTTGCAGGCCATACAAATTTATCCACTTAAAGAACTCAATCAGTGGGAGGTTGTTGTTGCTTGTAGTTGTCTTGGTAGAGCCAGCCCAAATGATTTTATAGGATTTATACAGCCCATGGGCTGGTCATTCCCTAACCCTGGTATACCCCTGGTATAGACCAAATTGTGAATTTCTCTCTTTCCTTAGGCAGGAGAGTATAACAAGAAAAAACAGTCTGAAACTTTCCGACTACTTCATGCTAAGAACATCATTAGACCTCAACTAAAGTTTCGAGAAAAGGTGGATAATTCCAATACACCATTTGTCCCCAAAATCTTCATCAAGCCCAATGCCCAGAAACCTCTAGCTCAGGGTAAGTTATTTTGATCAGCTTTTCTCTATGTCTGTTTCAAAAATGCTGAGTGCAAAGCTAGGAAACCATAAAACCATCCCACTGCTTTATCACCTGAAATCTTGGTCCCTTCAGAAGTACAAAATATTGGAAATTTTATGTGTTGATGCGCATAAAGTCAAGATTTGTTTTTGCTTTGGTCTTTAGCACTCACCAAAGAGAGACGTGAGCGACAGGAACGCCCTGAGGACTTGGATGTGCCACCTGCCTTAGCAGATTTTCTCTATCAGCAGAGAACTCAGCAGATTGAGCAGGATATGTAAGACACTAACCACTGCTGGAGGGGGTTATAAAATTTAGCATGAGATGAACACTTAGGTTGCATTAACTCAGATAACCCCAAAAGAGATTGTAAGTAAAGTCCAGTCTTGTAGTTGGAGTCATATCAAATGTGAGATACCGACCCAGGGCTTCAGATGAAATCCAGCACTTTTTACCATATCACATTGTTTTCTTGTGTTAATTCACACTTTCATTTCTTTGTCATTCCTATAAATATGTGAATATGCCTTAGAGAATCAAAGAAGTAGTTCACTAAAATAAAATGTTGAAAATTATCAATTAGCTTTTTGATATGTAGCTTAAGTAAATCTGTGTAAGCCTATGTAACTTTATTAAGTATTTGGAAGAGATATATTCAAAGGTATCAATTGATTATGTGCCTAAATACCCATTCCCCTCATATCATCATGCAATGATATATTCTAAAACCTAAGTCCCTAGATTAATAGGCCAAAAGGGAATCTTTTCAAATTTCATACAGCCTCTAGCAGGATGCCTTCCTCATAGCAGGTACTTAATATTTTACTTTTTTGTTTGTTTTTGGTTTGGGTATCAATTTTCACCTTACATTTTAAAATAATAATACATATTACAATAAATTACATTTTAAAATAAAATTATTTAAAATAAAAATTATTTAAAATAATCTGATATATCATATATAACTTTATAATAGTAATTTCTCAATAACTGTCAGTCCTCTTATGATCTCTCTAATTTTACATTAACATATCCTTACACATATTGTACATATTTGCAATTATTGTGATTCCTTTTATTCTGCTTTATTTCATCTGTATTTCATTATATGTACTTTTCCTACATTTCTTTCTTTTTTCTCATACTCCTCTTAATGGCATCATTCTCTGGTTCCCTTGTTGTAGTAGGGAGAATGAGCACTCTGGGGTCTGGCAGGTCCTATCAAATAGTCATGAACCTAGTGACCATTAGTGGAGGGCTGGTTTGTTTGATTTTTTTTCTTGCCACAATAACTCATATAAACCATTCCTAAGACATAGGGATGGTAATCTTTATTAGTAGATGGCAGATGGCCTACAATAGCTGAATTAGAGATACTTTTCAGTAGTAAAACAGTATTTTGCCATAATTTCAATACCATGACTTATTCAGTGAGACTTTTTGAGATTTTTGCTATTAGAAATAATGCAATGTTTATGGTTTCTAGAATGTATGTACCTTTAAAAATTCATTTTTTTCTGAGGCCTTTGTTCTCATTCCCTTACCCCAAATCATAATAGGGAGAGCTTGATACAGAAAGGCTGCCATTTGACCTTTAACTGAATTTCTTTTTCATTTCACCCAGGTTTGCTCATCCCTATCAGTATGAACTGGATCATTTCACTCCACCAGATGCTGTTCTTCAGAAGCCACAGATTCAGGTTAGTCTCTAGCCTGCATTCTAGAATGGCATTACTGCAATGAAAATCTACCTTTATTAATTACCTTTGGGTAGTAGTATGGTAAGTATGCCAAGGACATAAAGGTAAAGCCAACCAGTACCTGCCTGCAAGGAGATCTTCTGATAGGGAGAAAATGAGAACAAATATAGAGGTATACATGAAATATATTCCCAGAGTATGGAATTAACCATAAGGAAAGGCCTCCTGTGGCAGGTGATATCTAAGCTGAGCAAATCCAAGAAGTCTAGGTGAGAAGGGAAAGCATTCTAGGGATGGGGCCAGCCAGCAAGTGCAAATGTAGAGAAAGGGAGTACAGCAAGTAGCCTGTGAGTTTGGGGGCTCTATCTATATAACTGTATTTCTCTGTCAATATATAATTGTGTATATATGCACACATACTTATACACAAACACCATATACACATACACACAGTTATAGATAGATCTGAGTCATCTGCATAGAGATGATAATTGAGCCCATAGGAGTGACAAAATCACCAAGTGAGAGAATGTAGAGAAAGGAGAGCTGAGGGCCAAACCTCCTGGTACACCCATAGTTAGTGGCCGTGGCATGATGAATATCCAGCAAAGCAGGTGGAAGGAGAGCTCAAAAGGGAGAATCATGAGAGGAGTGTAATGAAAACCAAGAGGAGAGAGAATATGCAGGAGAAAGCATGGTCAACAGTCTCAGGGGCTATAGAGAGATCAGAAGAATGGGGATTGAGTGAAGGCTGTTAGAATTGCCATTTAAGAGACCATTGGTAACTTTGCCAAGAACAGTTTTATTTGTTGTTGTTTGGCCTTTGTTTTCAGAGAAGAGCATGACATCAAGAGAAATGACATAAGTGAGTTGAATTGAAATAAGGGAGGTCTGTGTAAAGTCACTATTTTGACTTTTTTCTCCAGAGCTATCTGGGTCTAGTGGCAATTTATAGAAGAGGACAACTGGACTTGGCCCTGGATGCAGTGGGTGATCTTAGCTTTTTAAGCTAAGATCTATAACAGGTCTCAGTTTGGTGCCCATTCGTTATTAAGGCTAAGTTAGAAGTGAGGCAGAAAATGGCCTCTTTAAAAAAAAAAAAAAGTCTAAGAGGGGGAAAAAACCCTCAAGGTTTCTGGCCAAAACAAAAATGGTTGCTTTTTACATCTGCTCTGGGCCAATCAGGGCCCAAAGTTTTATTTGATTGGTAAGATCAGAAGCCACTTTGTAGAGATTTTAAAAGAGGTGGAGGCACTAAGTGTAGACAGGTTTTTCAAGGAGTTTAGCTAAGTTTAGCACCAGTTGATGGATGTAATAGGAGCTAGTGAGGGTTTTTTGAAGAGAAGGGATGCCTAAGTATCTATTGTTTATACTCAGGTTTGTTGGTAGTAAATGACAATAACTTTGAGGAATGTCTCCAATTCACCACTTTGTTTTGACTTTGGGGAAGATGATTAATTGCCCTTAGTATTTCTAACAGTAGTTTCTTGATCTAGATGTACAGACCTGTAGAAGAAACACCCTGCCATTTTGTCTCTACCCTTGATGAACTTGTGGAACTCAATGAAAAACTCCTGAGTTGTAAAGACTTTGGTGTTGATTTGGAGGTATTTTCCCCTTGATTTATAACTTGACAGTCTCTTCTTTTGCTTACTGGGAAAGTAATTAAACTATACTTTTCTTGTATTTCATTGTAAAAATAAGTTTTTTTAAAGTTTTAAAAACTGGATTATAGAATGAAATCTGGTGACATCCTTTTCTCTGTGTCCTATCTCCTCTTTCTCTTTGTGTTAGCACCATTCTTACAGGAGTTTCCTAGGTTTGACATGCCTAATGCAGATTTCTACCCGAACAGAGGACTTCATTATTGATACCCTGGAACTTCGATGTGACCTGTATATTCTCAATGAAAGCTTCACAGATCCAGCCATCGTTAAGGTCGGTTTATGCTTTTAAACTCTCTATGTGTGATGTCTGGGAGAGCTGAGTGGCTTGTAAATCCTGTTAACCTTTTCTTTTCCCCCTACAGACTCATTTAATGTAAAAGAGCTAATGGCAAAATTAGCCAATGTTTTTGGCTAAAATGAGATGGGCTTGCTCTATCTAGCTTTTTATCTAGCACTTGATATGGACATAGGGGAAGGGACATTGGCTTTAGAGTCAGAAGACTTAAGTTCAAGCTTTGCTATTTATCACCTGGAACCTTGGACAAGTCTTTAACTGACCTCTTCAGGCCTTAATTTCCCTTTCTATAAAATGAGAGGGTGAAACTAGAATCAGGGCTTCCTAAACTTTCTTCACTCACCTGTCCCTTTTCTTCTGAGAAACTACCCCATCTCAGATCTTGAGCCAAGGGGTTTCTGGAAGCATTTGTCCATGCACAGTGCTAAATGTTCATGTTGTGTGTTTAAACTAAGGCTGCAGTGAAGTTACACATTACAGTCTGGGCAAGCACTACCACAGACATCCTGAACTCATTACCCATTTGATTTTGAATTAATTTTTGGTATTGGGTTTACTGTTGCTAAATTTTTCACCACCCCCACATTTAGTTATGTGACCCTATATGAGGTTGCAACCCACAATTTAAGAAGCTTTGAAATAGATGGCCTCAAAATTTCTGGCTCTGATTCCAGACTAGATGACCAAGTGCAAACAGTTGTGTTTGATTGTGTTGATAATATATGAAGCTAGTTGGTAGCTATGGGCCAATGAGTTTGATTTTTATTACCAGCCCAAATTCTAATTATTTAAGATTTATTGAATAATATCACAGATAGCATTGTTGATGCCTTTTATCATAAATATCAGATAAAGTATAAAATAGAAAAAGAAAATCACCAGATTTTTGTCAACCATGATCCAATGCAAAGGCCTAATTAAAGAAGGATATTCTATAGGTGTTGGGGTCCCCCAGATAATCATCTCTGATAATGGCAGTATTGGTTGCTTAAGCCTCAGAACATTCTGGAAGAGAATTTCACCGTGTGTGTGTGTGTGTGTGTGTGTGTGTGTGTGTGTGTGAGATGTATGTGTATAGACAATTTATCCCCACTAGCTGCATTTCATAATCTAGGCAACTGACATTTTTCATACATTTATTTTTTCTTGTGTAGATGATTGAATTGAATGAATGAAGTTCTGTAATGTTCAGGGGACATCCAGGGGAACATCAGGGGACACACACACACACACACACAATAATAAGTGAATTGAGCACAAAATTGAACAGAAGATAAGAAAACTGAATTGCTTACATTGGTAGCAGAGCTCTTTTGATAATTCCAAACTTCAACCAGAGACAAAAGCCTTTCTTTTTTAATGTTCAGAGCTCTTATGTTCATGAACATAGCTTCTAAGGAGTGAGATGACAAGATTACCCATAGGGTCAGTGGAAAGGTGGTGGTGGGTGGAGCTGGACCAGGACCAGTGAGGAATGTCAGAGAAGCATCTGAATGAAGGCTGTCATCAGTTTTCTAGATTTTAATGTTTGATGTTTCTCATCATATGCTCATGGAAATCTCATAAAGATGTGGGCCTAGATGATAGTATTAGTAGATAAATTTAGAATTGGTTAAATGAAGTAGTAGTGGCAAAGAATTAAAATCTAAGAGGGTGCCCATTAATTGAGTAATGGCTGAAGAAGTTACAGTTTCAGAAAAGAAACCTGGGAAGACTTGTATCAACCAATACAGAGTGAAATGAGCAGAACCAAGAGAACATTTATACAATAATTGCAATATTGTAAAAACTTTGAAAGACTTAGGGGCTCTGATCAGTTTAATGATCACCAGGATTCCTGAAGACTCATCGTGAGACAATTTACCCAGCTTCTTACAGAGAAGTGAAAGACTCACAATGCTGAATGTGACTTTTTTTGACATGACCATCATACATATTTGTTTTGATTTACTGCATAGGTTTGCAACAGGGTTTTTGTTTTACTTAATTTTTCAGTTATGGAAGGAGAGAGAAAATGTAGTTTTTGCTGATTGAAAAAAACTTTTTTAAAGAAATGGTTGAATGATTGGATGCAAGTAACAGTCATGGTTCACTATCATCTTAGAAGGAGACCTCTAGTGAAGTGGCTCAGTGTTCTTTCTGTGTTTGGCTCTATGCTATTTAACGTTAGTTCAGTAACTTAGAAAAAAAAATCAGTCAATAGTGAGCATTAAGTATTTTTATAAATAAAAATCCTCTTCTCCTTTTTAACCTTCCCACCTTCCTTGCTCCCTACTCCATAGAAAAGAAAGAAAAATAAAACCCTTGTTACAAGCATGTATCTAGCAATATAAAATCTTGCATTGGCCGTGTCCAAAGATAAATGTCTCAATCTGTACTCTGAGTCCATCAGGAGATGGATAGCTTCTTTCATCATAACTGTTCTGGAATTACGGTTGATGATTGCATGGCTCAGAGTTCTTAAGTTTTTCAAAGTTGTTTGTTTTTACAATATTGTTATCATTATATAAATTGTTCTCCTGGTTTTGCCCACTTCCTTCTGTATCCATTCTTAAGTTTTCCCAAGTTTCTCTAAAGGTTTCTCTTAGCATTTCTTATGATACGGTAATATTCCATCCCATTCCTGTAGTGTAACTTTTTCAGCTGTTCCCTAGTTGAACACCTCCTCAGTTTTCACTTCTTTGCCTCAAATACAAAAAGAGGTGCTGTAATGAGACATAGGTGTAGTAATGATATTGCTCTGGGTCAAAAGGTATGTAATAACATTCTGAGCATAGCCAAATTGCTTTCTGCAATGACTAGATCAGTACCAACAACAATGCATTTGGTCTGCCTGTTTTCCCACAATCCCCCAAGCATTTTTTATTTTCATTTTTTGTCATATTAGCCAATCTGATAATTGTGATGTAATACTTCACAGCTGTTTTAATTTGCATTTCTCTAATTATTATGATTTAGAGCATCTTTTTATATGGCTATTCATAGTTTGGATTTATTTCTTTGAAAGCTGTCTGTTCAAATCTCTTGACCATTTATCATTTGAGAAATAACTGTCACCCTTATAAATTTGAATCACTTCTTTATACATATATATCTTAGAAATGAAGACTTTTATTAGAGAAATTTATTGTACGGGTTTCTTCTCTCCCCCCCTCCCCCTTATCTGTTTCTCCTCTAATTTTAGCTACATTGGTTTTGAATGTATTTTTCTGGTTATGATCCTTAATTGTGTATTTCTTTCTATCCTATTCTCTTATA
Source organism: Myrmecobius fasciatus (assembly GCA_023553655.1). NCBI lineage: Eukaryota > Metazoa > Chordata > Mammalia > Dasyuromorphia > Myrmecobiidae > Myrmecobius > Myrmecobius fasciatus. Next base: position 371,676 of record JAJPUD010001250.1, on the reverse strand, counting down.
CTTTGTCTTCTTTTTGTTTCCCACTCCCCCTTTTAAAAGAATACAATAGTAAGAGAGGAGTGTACTCAGCACCAAAGCTCTGGATCCAGAATAATCTTCCTTAACCCTCTCCTCTTTGCCTCAATCACAGGTTCTTGTCCTTTGTTTTCTTTGAAGTTTTCTTTCAAATCTACCCTCCTTAGTTAAAAATTTGTTTCTCCCCTTTCTCTTCTGTTTCCCTTCTGAGTAAAATGTATTTCTGTACCAATTCTGTGTATTCTTCCCTTACTTCGACCAGTTTAGGTGAAAGTAAGATCCAAATGAAGTCTCTTGCTCCCTGTTTCATCCTTGTTGCTATAGTTTTTTAGTTGTAGGCTCTGATTTTGGAAGATAATTTCACCTATTCTTTCCTCCCCTTTCCTCCTCTCCCCTATGCTCTTCTCCTGCAAATTATAGATCGGTATAGATAGGGAAGATAAAAAAGGAGAAGAGGATTTTTGTTGATTTAAAAAAAAAATTCTAAAGAAAAAATGCTCATTATTGATTGATTTTATATCTGTAATTTGCAATTTTGATCTAGACATCATATATGCTTTTTTCAAAATTACTGATACAAATGTTAAATAACACAGAGCCAAACACAGAATTCTGATCTGTTCTCATTTTCAGAGAGTTTATTGCATGGACAAGGTTTCATAGCTTTTCAAGGTGTTTTTGTTTTCTTTGTTTTTTGAGGCAATTGGGGTGAAGTGACTGCCCAAGGTCACACAGCTAGTAAATGTCAAGTTTGTAAGGCTGGGTTTGAAGTCAGATCTTCCTGACTCCAGGGCTAGTGCTCTATCTTCTCCACTTGTCCCTTGTGCCAGCCTATTAATTTTCTCTCCAATTTTTTTTCCCAAAGCTCTAATTTCCCTTCATTTTTCCCATTGGCATTCTCATTTCATTTACAAAAAACATTTTTTTTTTTTGCTCCAGATTTATCTCTTCCAGGAATTTTAGTTGAATTTCTTCCCAGGTTGTGTTTTTCCTTTAGTCTTTATGGATCTTTTGGAGTCATTTTCTTCTGTATTTGTGTTTTAAGCAGCCTTATTGCTGTTCTAGTTTTTTTCCTAATTTTTCATTCTTCTGACATACTTCCTGACTTTGGACTTTGTTAGGTGTGGGCTTTGCACACTTTTGAAGGGAATGCTTGGGCTGAGCATGAATCTTTAAACTGCTTTCTTAGGGTATTTGTTATAAGATATTTATTCCAGGATCTCAGAAACCACTCAGGTTCGGGACCCGAGCTTTCAATGCTTGCAGAGTTGTCTATTATAGGCCAGAGTCTGATTATTGTCCTTTTAGTCTGAGCTCTACCAGTTCTTGCTCTGGGTCTGCATCCCAGCAACATGCTTTTAGGCTTTCCCTTGGCTGGAATTTGAGTAGACTGCTTTTGGATTCAGCCTTCTGGAAAACTCTGCTGGTTCAGATGAACAGAATTGCAGCCTCCCTGGAGTTAGTGTGTAGAATCCTCAAACTGAGGTCCTGCTTTGCTCTCCCTGAAACTAAACCCTAGGTACTGCTTCTTTCCTCAAGCCTCTCTGGATCTGTGACCTGGAACTAAGCAGTGAGTGACAGAGCTACCCATCAGCACTTACTCCTCTCTCCTGCACAGGGTCAGCCCACACTGTCGAGGTGGGTGGGAAGGTCCTAGAATCTCTTGTTCTAGTACACAGTCTCCATCCTCTTTTAAGCACCTTATACTTGCAGCAGTTCTTGGCTGCTCCAGCCCATCCTCAGTGTCCAGAGACGTCTTTGTCTCCCCATTTGATTGTACACTGGGAAAATGACTTGCCATGAATTTTTTTCTCAGATTTCACAATCAGGACTTATTCCTGTACATTTTCAATCTATTTGGGGAGGAATTGTGAAGTTGGAAATTCACCTTAGCTGCTTATTCCTTTGACATCGTGACTCTACCTAAGTGAACAACATTTTTTAAGTTCCTGCTCCATATCAGGCACTGGGCTAGATGCAATACAGATTCAGTGTTGATCAGTACTTCAGTGAAACAATGTCCATGCCCAAAGAGTTTGCATTCTAATGAGGAAAACTAAGTGCCAAATGTCTCTGAGGAGAATACTTATATAAACACATAAGGAAATAAATACAAAGTTATTTAGGAGGGAGGGCATTCAAAGTTGGGGAATCAGGAAAGGTTTCCTAAAGGTGATGCTGACTTGGAATGTGGAGAAAGATAAGGATTCCTCAAAACAGCTGAGGAGACAGGTGGAGCCAGTGCAAAGAGACTGGCATGGGAGATGGAGGAGCAGAGAGAAGAATAGTTTGGCTGCATTGTGGAGAGCCAGAGGGAAAGAAATTTCCAAAGAGAGTCTGGGAATTAAAAAAAGGAGTATTTACAGTTTTATCCTAGAGACTATGGAAGCCACTGAAATTGATTAAATAGGGGAGTCTTTTGGTCAGATGTATACTTGAGGAAAATTACTTGGGCAGCAGTGGCTAGATTGGATTGGAAGCAGGGAAACCACAAGTAGGAGGCTATTGCAGTTATCTACACAGAGTTGGGGAGGGCTTGAACTAAAGTGGTATTTGTGTAGGAAGGAGTTTTTTGAGAAACATTGTCAGTGTGGAAATGTCAGGTTTATTTGGCAGCTTGTTAGATATTTGGAGTGAAGGAGAGTGAAAAGTAATGTCAAGGTTATAAGCCTAGGAGACTGGATGCCTTTGCAGAAGTAAAAAAGTTAGAAGGGTGTGGTGATAAATTGAGGAGGGGGATTGAGAATGTGTGCAGTTTTGGAGATGATCGAAACGGGGGTATCTCCAAGGCAGTCATTTTGAAATATCCAATAATGTTTGGTGATATAGGATTGGAACTCTGAAAGACAATGGGACAGTTTAAAGCTATTAAAGCCCTAAGACTTTTGGGTTACACTGTAGATTTGGAAAGTCATCTTCGTGGAGATAATAACTAAATGTAGGGTAGCTGATTTGATTAGAACAAAATAAAAAGGGATTAGAAGAAGGCCTGTGATAGGACTTAATACATACCCATAGTTAAGGAGGGGAGTTGGTTGATAAGCCAGGAAGAAGATTGAGAAGATAGAGCTCCAAGTCTGGAATCAGGAAGACTTTTCTTTTTTTCTTTTTCTTTTTTTTCTTTTTTTTTTTTTTTGGTGAGGCAATTGGAGTTTAATAACCTGCCCAGTGTCCCACAACTAGGAAGTGTTAAGTGTTTGAGGCCAGTGCTTTGTCCCCTGCACCGTCTAGCTGCCCCCATTGCCATCTAGTTACTGCCAAACCCCTTCATCTGAGTTCAAATCTGGCCTCAGACACTTCTAGTTGTGTGACCCTGAACAAGTCCTTTCACTCACTGTGCCTCAGTTTCCTCATCTGTGAAATGAGCTGGAGAAGGAAATGGCAAACCACTCCAGTATCTTCACCAAGAAAACCCCAAATGAGGTTACAAAGAGTCAAAAACAAATGGACATCCACAACAAAAGTAGGAGAACCAGGAGAGATTAGTGTTACACAAGGCAGGGAAGAATGGAGAGCAGTATTAAATAAATCATCGAGGTCAAGAAGGCTGAGCATTAAAAAAGACTCTCAGGTCTGTGAGCTAATTAGTAACTTTGGAAAGAGCAATTGCAGTTGAGTGGTTGAGTCTGAAGTGGTAGGGAATGACAAGAGAATTGGAAACAGTGAATACAGATATTTTCTGAGTTTGGCTATGATAGTAGTGCTTCAAGCTTGAGAGAATGATAGTCTGGTGAAAGTTTTTCCAGGTTGGGGCTTGGGCAGACTGGGCTATGTTTGAAGGCTTTATATTAGTGGAAAAGTAAAGAGAGATGATGGAAGATGGGAAGGGTGGGAACAAGGACACAAAGCTCACACAGTGGCTCCAAGAGAGCATTTTGCCAGATTACAACCATGACATGAATCTAATAAAATAAAATTTAATGCAGACAAGTAAGAGGAATATTACAAACTGGGGTTCAAAAGTCCTCCTTCACAGATTCAAGGTAGAAGAGACATAGATAATAGTTTTTCTGAGAAATTGGGGGGATTGGTGGACAGCAAACTCCTTTTGGACTGGCAGTGTGCACTTGCTGTATTTGCAATCTTGGCTGTATTTACAGGCAAAGCTTCCAGGAGGATGGGAGAAGATGATAGTCTACTTCCCTGTCCTTTATGCTAGACATCTGGGGTGATAGGCTCATTTTGAGGACCATATCTTAGGAAGAATATGGATAAATTAGAGATCACAGAGAGGACAGTGCTCATTATTATGCAAGAGTGAAAGTTCCTCCTTATCACGATTGAGATTTGTTTAACAAAATAACTATAAACACAAATAATGCTAATTTGTAGTTTTCTAAGCTTGCAATGATCCAGTTTCATTTGATGTCACTGATTAGAGGAATTGGGAGATGTTTGTATTGGATAACTGAAGGCTGGTTGAGAGCAAAGATGATACCCATCTTCAAGTATTTGTAGGCATATGTGTAGTAATAATAATTAACATTTGACACCATAATACTGCTTTGAAGTTTGCATGGTATTTACATTTATTTTATTTATTATTATTTTACATATAATGCCTCATTTGAGCCTTACAACAACTTTTTTTTAGGTGGGTTGGCAAGTATTATCACCTGCATTTTATAGATGAGGAAACTGAGACTCAGCAAAATCAAGTGGCTTGTCAATAGGCACACATCTAAGAAGTGTCTTAAGATTTAAATCCAGGTCTTTCTCACTGCAAGTCCAGCACGCCTTCCCTTCCACCATTCTGCCCTGTGGTAGGACTAGAGAAGATAGAATGCTAGTTCTAGGTTAGCTCTAACAAAGTGAAATTAGGGATGGAGGAATTTAGGCTTGATGTAATGAAAAACTTTCTAGAAGCCATCCAGGGGTGCTCTGCCTAGGGAATGGAGGTATGCTGATTAAATTTGTTGTAGAAGAAAAATTTTTATGTAGGAGTAGTCAAACTGACTGCTCAAGGCCTTTCCAATTCTGCAGTTCTGTTATTTCTTCAGAACTCTTGGTCATGATTGTTATTTGCCCAGGTTACCCACCAGATTGAGACAAACTCTTTAAAATGAAGCCACAACCACAACATAACATTTTCATGCTCTCTTGATATTTGCTTGCATTGTGTTTCCTTTCTCAGATTTTTTTTTCTTGTAGACACAATTTTACTTGCACAACAAGATAAGTGGAAATATGCATACATATATTCAATTTGTCAAGTATTTTAACATAATTAACATGTAGTGGATATCCTGCCATCTAGGGAAGGGGTGGGGACTAGGGAGGAAAAATTTGTAATGGAAAGCTTTGTAAGGGTCAATGTTGAAGAATTACCCATACATAGTTTTGCAAATAAAAAGCTTTAATTTGAAAAAAAAAAAAAGTAAAATGAACTCACAGCCTAGTTTCCATTTGGATTTCCAAGATGGAACTCGGTCACTGGGGCAGAATTAGCTCCCAGTGCTTTTCATGGTTTTTGTTTTGCTTTCCAGGTCTTCCATGGTGCTGATATGGACATTGAATGGCTACAGAAAGACTTTGGGCTGTATGTGGTGAACATGTTTGATACTCACCAAGCAGCTCGAATCCTTAACCTTGGCAGGCATTCACTGGATCACTTATTGAAACTCTATTGCAATGTGGAAACAAACAAGCAGTATCAATTGGCTGACTGGAGGATACGGTATGTTTCATTCTATTGGCTGAAATTTGGGTAACTCATCTTTGGAGGACTACGTTTATGTATCTTTTCTACAACCTATTTGATTTACAAGATGGATGTCCTCTGCCTGTTCTATAAGAATTGTCATTAGCATAAAAGCAGGGAATTTCAGAAGAATAATGTGCACTTATATGAGCTGGATTTGTTACTGTAGGTAAAAGGAGAGAATGGAAATAATTTTTAGTAACTCCTTAAAGGAGAATTGCAGTCATTAGGTTTACTTGTCTAATTCTCTTATGCTTTAAACTCCTGTTTTTCTAGTGTGTCATGTATATGTTTGCTAGAAAAATGAAGTAGCTCTTTTAACTTTTTATTTGATGTTTAATAATAGTATAATAATGTGACTTGAAGCTCATGTTCCTATTACCTAGTAGCTGGCCAAAGTATGACAGTTCCACCCATCAGTTGTAAGCTTATTGGTGATTGGAAAGTAACCTAACTAAATAGAATAATCATCAAATAAACCTCTTAGCAAAATCAAAAGGTAACAGCTCATCTTTTTCTATGCCTTGATGGCTTATGGAGAATGTTACTCACAGCCCTGGGAGGGAATTTATATAAATCTTGTCCATCTTTTCAGAGGAGGAAATGGAGTCTCTGAGAAGCCATCTGGTTTTCCCAAAGGCCTCGGCTGGTGAGGTGCACCTCCCTGCTTCCAGGCCTCCCTCTGTGGGCATTGGCGCCTCCTTGTGTCCTGTGAGCCCCTGCAGAGAGAGGGTAGGGCACGACAAATTTTCCTTTAAAGCCAAGAGAAACCCTGTGTTGCAGTGGGAAGAGCCCTGGCTGGGATGGGCCAAGCTTGAGTCTCACTTCTGGACAAGTCACTTTCCCTTTCTCAGCTTCAGTTTTCTCATCTGTTCTGGGTGTCAAAATAGATCATCAGAGGAACACTGATGAAGGACGGAAAGGGATTTTTCAGGGCATCTGGTTCTACCCTTTCATTTTCCAGATGATGAAGCTGAATCCCAGAGAAATTCAGAGCTTTCATAGACTCTCAGGAACAAGGGGCCTCGGAAACCCTGTTGTCCAAGAGTCTTCCCTACCAGCACCTTCCACAAATGGCCATCCATCCTGGGCTCAGGAACCACACGGAGTAGGTGCCTTGGGGTTGCCCTAATGATGAACAAGTTTTCAAGCCTCAGGTGGCCTCTCTGCAGTTGTTGCTCATTGTTCCTAAATATATACTTGAGGATCAAGTAGAACAAGTGTTAATTTTTCATCTGTGAGACAGTCATTCACTTACTGAAAGATAACTCTTATCCCTTCTATGTGTCTACTTTATGCTTAATATCCTTAGTTCCTTTGATTGTCAGATGGCAGGAACTCAAAAGCTTTTAACCAACCAGGTGGTCTTCCTAAAGACCCTCTCCAGTTTACCAAAGGTCTCCTTAAAACATCATGTATAGAGCTCATATGGCCAGATGTATCCTTGCCCAGAGCCCACAAAACCCTGCTTTAAATTGAAGTCTTTGAGGTCCAAATCTATAGTTTCTTTCATGCTCTGTGCTTTCCCTTTTTGTGTAGTATAGGTATTATGGGGAAAAAACAAGCAGTTTGTACTTCTTCAAGGCCTCAATCATCATATTATCACTATGAGACATTCTCTTCATCTCATTGCTAATCTGTGAATTGTAGTAGAAAGGTGAAGAGTGTAACTGAAGTGTTGATTAAAGTTGTGTGCTTCATGTTTAACATATATTGGTTTATTTGTTGTTTAGGGGAGGGAGATGGAGGGAAAGGAAGGAGAAAAATTTGGAGCACAAGGTTTTGCAAGGGTGAATGTTGAAAACTATCTTTGCATGTATTTTGAAAATATAAAGTTATTATTTAAAAAAAAAAAAAAAAAAAGGTTGTGTGCTTCAGGGCCTGACAAGTGTTTGTTCATTCAACAAAGATTTATTACATGTATAAACCCTATTCCAGGTGATAGAGGGTACCATGAGAAGAAAGCACTATAATTTCTCTTGTTGTTGCATCTCTAGACCTTTACCAGAAGAAATGTTTAACTATGCCCGCCATGATACTCATTACCTCCTCTACATTTATGATAAGATGCGTTCAGACCTGTGGGAACGAGCAAACGGGCAGCCAGCTCAGTTACAGGTGGTGTGGCAGCGGAGCAAGGACATTTGCCTCAAGGTATGGCCTTGCCAGAGTCTAAGCAAAAGTAACTCCCCAGTTATTTGTTCCTTGGTGGTTTCTTTTCCTATCTCCTACTCTTTCAGGGAACACAAATTTAGAATTGGCCTCTTGAAGGCCAAAAATACATTTATTTACTCATATCTTGACTTTTTCTTTTAACCCTTTGTAGAAATTCATCAAACCAATTTTCACTGAAGATTCATACCTTGAGCTGTATAGAAAGCAGAAGAAACACCTTAATACCCAGCAGCTCACAGCCTTTCAATTGCTCTATTCTTGGAGGGACAGAACAGCCCGGAGGGAGGATGAGAGTTACGGGTGAGACAATGGTTCAACAAGACCTATCCAAGCCAGCTAGCAAAAAAAAGATGGGTTAACTGCCCAGTTCTATAATTGAGTCTTTCCTGCTAAGTTACTGCATTGTTTATTTTATGATGTGAACATTGTATCCTCCCTTTCTCCAGTCTTACTAAGCCTGCTGTGCTTTTTGTTGTAGCTATGTCCTGCCCAACCACATGATGCTGAAGATAGCTGAGGAACTCCCCAAGTGAGTCTGTATGGTGGCTGCCTGGCAATCTCAGGAGTCCAGTCTTCAAAATCCCATCTTCCAATTGATTGTTGGTCAGAGTTGCTCATCTGCTTAGAGATCATTAGTACTAATTGTATTCCTGTGAATGAGTGCTGAAAGCACAAGGGAGGCTCTGCTCTCAAGGCTCTTAAAATCTAAGAGGAAGAAAAGATATGAATAAGGATGGAAAGGGAAGTTAGAAAAAATTATAGAGGAGGTAGCCTTGGATTGGACCTTGAAGGAGAGACTTAGAGACTCTCCTCCACTAAACTGAAGTGAATGTTTCCTTGGTCTCACCGAGTTAAGAGTAGCTAACAATCTGCTGATAAACTTTTGGCCTTTCATGAAGTCTTTGGACCTGACCTTGAATCCATTGATCACCCTTCTTATCTGAATATTTTTAAATGTCAAGCTTTTTTGAAGATTAACTGAGTTGTTGTTTTTCTTTAGGGAACCTCAGGGTATCATTGCTTGCTGCAACCCTGTACCTCCTCTTGTGCGACAGCAAATCAATGAAATGCACCTTCTAATCCAGCAGGCCCGAGAGATGCCTCTGCTCAAGGTAGGATGACGTACTGCTTACAGGCACTGAAGGTTACACGCCTACTAGAACCTATTTCCCACTGGGCGCCTTGGGATATACCTGCCCAAGGAGGCACCAGAAAAATGATCGGGGTTAGATAATGTAGTGTGATTGCTCCTAGGGTTTTGCTGTACCTACACCATAGTATGAAGATCTCAGGTTCTTTTCTTTCATTTAACAAACTTAACACAAATGTTTATTCTTCTCTTATTCTGATCTTTGAAGGTCCAGTAGCTAGTAATGGCAGTGTCTAAGATAGGTTGCTTATCTGTTGAAAGGGGTTTTTAATCTTTTTTGTGCCATGTGCCCCTTGGACTAGACAGTCTGATGGAACTTATGGATCTCTTCTCAGAATAATGTTTGAAATGCATGAGAAAACAAAAGAAATCAATTATATCAAAATGAAGGTGTGGTTTTTATTTTTATTTTATTTATTCATTTATTTATTAATTTATTAATTTATTTATTTATTTATTTTGCCCCATCCAAGTATTTGGGCCTGTTAGGAACTTTGTACAGAGTGAATCTGAGTCAGGAACACCTGTCAGGCTATTTCTGTGGTTCAGACATAAGAGAAAATGTCTGCACCTGAGATTCTGCTATATAGAATTGAAAAGGTATGAGAAGGGTATTGAAAAGGAAAAATCATCAGGAGTAGGACCAGCCATGGGGAGTGAAATAGAACAAGGAGACAAAGATTGTTCTGAAGTTTGGAGTTTGCATTGACAGGAGGATTCATAAAAATAGGGAAGCTTAGGAGGAGGGAAGTAGAGGGAAAATGTTAAGACATTTTGTGTTTGGGGTAAAAACAGGATGGAGGGCTTAAGATTCCAGCAGCACCCTAAAGCTGGCCTCCTACGAAAAGGTGTTTGACAATCAAGTAGAATGTGTTTGGAAACTATATAGTGAATTGTTATGTGCTTAAAAGAAGACTCATGAGGTACATGGTGTTCTGTACGAGTCAGTTTCATGCACAGTGCTCATTTTCTGTTTTACTTTGTGTATTAAAAGTGCTTATTTTACTTGATGTTTAAGTTCAGAATTTTTAAAAAGAATTTTTCTAAAGTAGCATTTGAGCAGAAGAAACTAGGAATTCCAAGAGGCCAAAGTGAAGAAGAAGAGATGAGTCACCATGAGTGACTGCAGGTAGGCCAGGGTGGCTGGGCTATTCATGCCTGAAGGAGAAGAAATAATGCTTAGTAAGCGTAAACAAATAGGAAAGGACTAGGCTAGAAAGAGATTTAAATGCCAGAGGAAATTATCTTTGATTTTCAAGGTAACTAATTGCTAATTAAGCAGGCAGGAATAGTCAGACCTGAACTTTAAGATCACTTTGGCCACTGGGTGGAGGATGAAATGTTTGCCTGGAGGCAAAGATGGATTGAGTTTTGCTGTTCACACTACTCTTTCTTGACTTTCTTTTTTCTGTATTTCTAGTCTGAAGTTGCATCTGGAGTGAAGAAGAGCAAATCCCAGCCTGCTCCTGAGGTACAGTCTATTTTTCATGGGATGGGTTTCATATGACCAGATAAATACAGACTATCAGAAGTAACTGTCTTTTGCTGAAGTGGCACTAACTTTTTCTTCAGAATAAAGCTATAGGAATATTTCATATTTGTTTATAGCAATTTTTGTCTGCCTTTTTTTTTTTTTTTTAAATACAGAGAACAGAAAATGCTTTATTTGGACCTCATGACTATTCCCGTGCTCCTCCCGATGATTATCTAAATGTTGCAGCCACAGGTAAACCTTTGGCTTACTTGGGGTGTTCTTGTAGTCTTAATTTTTGCTTACAGTTCAGATTTGGGTCCTTTTAAGAAACTTGGATGAAGCTTCAGGAAAATTTCTGGACATAGATTCTTTTGGGCATGACTACTCAGACCTAAAAGCTTTCAATTGCTTCCATTTCTGTAGGACCTGGGCCACTTCAGAAAAGCCCAACCCTCTTCTCTGAGAAAAATGAAAATGAGACCTTATCAGACCCTAGCTGCTTTGTTGCTACTGCAGTCATCACATTATTCCATGTAAGTAACTGCATAGTTTGTTGTAGACCTCACTTTATTCAGTTTACATCATCAAATCCTATGGATGGGTCCACTAAGATTCTAAATATCAGACAGTAGGAAGGAGGGAGGGAGGAAGGATTGATTTAAGTGCCTACTATGTTTGCCTCAGTTTCGTCAATTGCAAAATGAAAATAACAACACCTTTCTCCCAGGATTGTTCTCCCAGGGTGGTTGTGAGAATCAAATGAGGTAATATTTGTAAAAAACACTTAGCACAGTGCCTGGAATATGGTGAGGGCTATATAAATGATTGTTTTCTTTCCTGTACCTCATGGTATAATAATATTCTATTATATTTACAAGCCTTTCTTTATATTATTGGACTCAGCGGTTATATCCATCTCTTGCTGTCATAAGTAATATTAGTAACTATGAGTCCTTAACCCTATTTCATGGACCTCCTTCTTGTATAATCCTGTTGGTGGGTTGTTATCCTTTGTTTTCAAAGAGGACTAACATGACATCCCCATGTTAGCGTCAAGTTACAGTGTTTCTGGCTATGGCTGATCAGACCAATATGATCTTGGAATGCTCTGCCACAGTTTGGACACAAATTATCTATATGAACATCAGGCGTAGGTTCTCTGAATTTTGCATATTTCATGTTTCCTTTGGGCTAATTCAATTCTGCTTTGCTCATAGAGCACAGCACCTTCTCTGAAGTCATGCCATGCTGGGCAGTCATGTGGAAGACATACATGTCTCCTATGTCATATCAATTCTAAAGTTCTTTTTTATTATTATTATTAAGGCTTTTTATTTACAGAACATATGAGTGATTTTTGTACATTTACCTTTGCAAAATTTTTTGTTCCAAATTTTTCCCTTCCTTCCCCGTACCTCCACCCCTATATGACAGGTAGGCTAATACATGCTATTATGTTAAAATATATAAGTCCAATATATGTATACATGTCTATATAGTTATATTGCTGCGCAAGAAAAAATCATCTAGAAAGAAAAAAAAAAACCAACAACCTAAGAAGGAAAACAAAATGCAAGCAAACATTCACAGAAAGCGTTAAAATGCTGTGTTGTGGTTCACACTCAGTTCCCATAGGCCTCTCTCTGGATGTATATGGCTTTCTTCATCACTGAAAAATAGGAACTGGTTTGAATCACCTCATTATTGAAGAGAACCATGTCCATCAGAATTGATCATTGTATAATCTTGTTGTCATGTACAATGTTCTCCTGGTTCTGCTCATTTCACTTAGCATCAGTTCATGTAGGTCTCTTCAGGCCTCTCTGAAATCATCCTGCTGGTCATTTCTTACAGAACAATAATATTCCATGACATACATATATCATAATTTATTCAGTCATTCTGCAATTGATGGGCATCCATTCAGTTTCCAGTTTCTTGCCACTACAGAAAGGGCTGCCACAAACATTTTTGCACACGTGGGTCCCTTTCCCTCCTTTAAGATCTCTTTGGGATAGTGAAAGATCTCTTTGGGATAGCCCAGTAAAAACACTTCTGGGTCAAAGGGTATGTACAGTTTGATAACTTTTTGAGCATAGTTCCAGATAGTTCCAGATTGCTCTCCAGAATTGTTGGATCTGTTCACAGTTCCACCAACAATGTATCAGTGTCCCGGTTTTCCCACATCCCCTCCAACATTGGTCATTTTCTTTTCCTGTCATCTTAGCCAATCTGACAGGTGTGTAGTAAATTTCAGAGTTGTCTTAATTTTCATTTCTCTGATCAATAGTAATTTGGAGCACCTTTTCATATGATTAGAAATAGTTTCAATTTCTTCATTTGAAAATTGTCTGCTCATATCTTTTGACCATTTATAATTGGTCTTATAATTCTTATAAATTTGAGTCAATTCTCTACATATTTTAGAAATGAGGCCTTTATCAGAACCTTTGAATGTAAAAATGTTTTCCCAGTTTATTGCTTCCCTTCTAATCTTATCTGCATTTGGTTTGTTTGTACACAAACTTTTTAACTTGATATAGTCAAAATTATCTATTTTGTGATTAATGATGATCTCTACTTCTTCTTTGGTCACAAATTCCTTCCTCCTACACAGATCTGAGAGGTAAACCATCCTACATTGTTCTGATTTGTTTATAATATCATTCTTTATGTCTAGATCATGAATCCATTTCGACCTTATCTTGGTATACAGTGTTAGGTGTGGGTCAGTGCCTAGTTTCTTCCATACTAGTTTCCAATTTTCCCAGCAGTTTTTGTCAAATAGTGAGTTTTTATCCCAAAGGCTGGGGTCTTTGGGTTTATCAAACACTAGATTATTATAGTCATTGACTGTTTTGTCCTGTGAACCTAACCTATTCCACTGATCAACTACTCTGTTTTTTAGCCAGTAGCAAATGGTTTTGATGACTGATGCTTTATAATATAGTTTTAGATCTGGTATAGCTAGGCCACCCTCATTTGCTTTTTTTTTTTTTTTTCCATTAATTCCCTTGAAATTCTTGACCTTTTGTTCTTCCAGATGAATTTTGTTGTTATTTTTTCTAGGTCAGTAAAATAATTTCTTGGGAGTTTGATTGGTATAGCACTAAATAAATAGATTAGTTTAAGTAGTATTGCCATCTTTATTATATTCGCTCGACCTATCCAAGACCACTTGATATTTTTCCAGTTGGTTAGATCTGCCTTTATTTGTGTGGATAGTGTTTTGCAGTTTTGCTCATATAGATCCTGACTTTCCCTTGGCAGATATGTTCCCAAACATTTTATACTATCGACAGTTATTTTAAATGGAATTTCTCTTTGTAGCTCTTGCTGTTGGATTTTGTTAGTGATGTATAAAAATGCTGATGATTTATGTGGATTTATTTTGTATCCTGCAACTTTGCTAAAGTTGTGAATTAATTCTAATAGTTTTTTAGTTGATTCTCTAAGGTTCTCTAAGTATACCATCATATCATCTGCAAAGAGTGATCATTTGGTTTCCTCATGACCTACTCTAATTCCTTTAATCTCTTTTCCTTGTCTTACTGTCTCTTGTCTTACTGCCAAACTATTGAATAGTAATGGTGATAGTGGGCAACCTTGTTTCACCCCTGATCTTATTGGGAATGGTTCCAATTTATCACTGTTACATATGATGCTAGCTGATGGTTTTAAATAGATGCTACTGACTATTTTAAGGAAAAGTCCATTTATTTCTATATTCTCTAGTGTTTTTAATAGGAATGGATGTGGAATTTTATCATGCTTTTTCTTCATCTATTGAGATAATCATATGTTTTTTGTTAATTTGGTTATTGATATAATCAATTATGCTAATAGTTTTCCTAATATTGAACCATTCTGCATTCCTGGTATAAATCCTACTTGGTCATGGTGTATTATCCTGGGGATGATTTTCTGTAATTTCATTGCTAATATTTTATTTAAGATTTTTGCATCAATATTCATTAGGGAGATGGGTCTATAATTTTCTTTTTCTGTTTTTGTTCTACCTGGTTTAGGTATCAGTACCATGTCTGTGTTATAAAAGGAATTTGGTAGGAGTCCTTCATTCCCTATTTTTTCAAATAATTTATTGGAGTTAATTGTTCTTTAAATGTTTGGTAGAATTCACACGTAAATCCATCTAGTCCTGGAGATTTTTTCTTAGGGAGTTGATTAGTAGCTTGTCCTATTTCTTTTTCTAAAATGGGATTGTTTAAATAATTTATTTCCTCTTTTGTTAATCTGGGCAAATCTATATTTTTGTAGGTAGTTCTCTATTTCACTTAGGTTTTCAAATTTATTGGCATAAAGTTGGGCAAAGTAAGTCCTAATTATTGCTCTAATGTCCTCTTCTTTGATGAAAAGTTTTCCCTTTTCATTTTTGAGACTAATAATTTGATTTTCCTCTTTCCTTTTTCTAATCAAATTAATTAGAGGTTTATCTATTTTGTTGGGTTTTTCATAAAACCAACTCTTAGTTTTATTTATTAATTCAGTAGATTTTTTACTTTCAATTTTATTAATCTCTCCTTTTATTTTTAGGATTTCAAGTTTGGTATTTGATTGGGGGGGCTAATTTGTAATTTTTCTAGCTTTTTTAGTTGCGAGCCCAATTCATTGATTTTCTCTTTCTCTGTGTTATGCAAATAAACAAGCATCTAGAGATATAAAATTTCCCCTTATTACCGCTTTGGCTGCATCCTACAAAATTTGGTATGTTGTCTCATTATTGTCATTATCTTGGATGAAATTAGTAATTGCGTCTGTAATTTGCTGTTTCACCCATTATTCTTTAGGATGAGATTATTTAGTTTCCAATTACTTTTTGGTGTATTTTCTCCTGGCCTTATATTGCATGTGATTCTTATTGCATCATGATCTGAAAAAAAAAATGCATTTACTATTTCTGCCTTCCTGCATTTGATTTTGAGGTTTTTATGTCCTAACAAATGGTCATTTTTTTGTATAAGTTCCATGAACCACTGAGAAAAATGTAAACTTCTTTCTGTCTCCATTTATTTTCCTCCAAAGATCTATCATACCTAACTTTTCTAACATTTTGTTTACCTCCTTCACTTTTTTCACATTTATTTTGTGGTTTGATTTATCTGGTTCTGAGAGGGAAGTTGAGATCCCCCACTATTATAGTTTTGCTGTCTATTCTTGCATCTCTCTGAACATTTCCTCTAGAAATTTTTATGCTATACCACTTGGTGGGGATATATGCTTAGTACTGATATTGCTTCACTATCTATGGTACCCTTTAGTAAGATATAGTTTCCTTCCTTGTCTTTTTTAATTAGATCTGTCTTTGCTTTTACTTGATCTGAGATCAGGATTGCTACCCCTGCTTTTTTTTGTTCACCTGAAGCATAATAAGATTCTGCTCCAGCCCTTTACCTTCATTCTGTATGTATTATGCTTTAAATGTGTTTCTTGTAAACAGCATATTGTTGAATTCTGGCTTTTAATCCAGTCTGCTATCTGCTTCCACTTTATGGGAGAGTTCATTTCATTTACATTCACAATTAAAATAACTAATTCTGTTATTTCCTGCCATCTTTTTTACCTTAGGTTATGCTTTTCTCTTTCTTATCTCCCTTCCCTTCTCCCTAGTATTTTGCTTTTGATAACCACCTCCCTCAAACAGCCCTTCCCCTTTAGAGCCCCCGCCCTTTTTACACCTTTCGCCTAATTCTTCTGTTTTCCTTTCTATTAGTCTTTCCCTTTCTTTTCCCCCTTTCCCTCCTATTTCCCTACAAGGCAAAACAAGCTTCTTTGTGATACCAAATATGTCTTAATCTCTCAGAGCCAAATCTGATGAGAGTAAAATTTACACCCTTTCCCTCAATTATAATAGGTTTTCTTTGCCTCTACCTGTGATGTAATTTCCCTTATTTAATTCCTTTTTCTTCTTCCAGTGTTATCCCTTTTCTACCTCTAATTTCTTTTTTATATTATCATATCATAATATTCATAATCATAATATAATAAAATCAACCCTCATTCTCTATCTATAACACAAATATAGTTCTCAAGAGTTGTTTTTTGTTTTGTTTTTTTTTTACTTTTTTATGTTTCTCTTGAGTTCTGTGTTTGGAGATCAAATTTTTTGTTCAGTTCTGATCTTTTCATTAGAAATAGGTGAAATTCACCTATATCATTGAATGTCCATCTTCTTTCCTGAAAGATGGTGCTCATTTTAGCTGGGTAGCTAATTCTTGGCTGTAATCCCAGTTCCTTGCCTTTTCCGAATATCAGATTCCAGGTCCTTCAATCCTTTAAGGTGGAAGCTGCTAGGTCCGGGGTGTGATCCTAATTGTGGCTCCTTGATATTTAAATTGTTTCTTTCTGGCTGCTTGCAATATCTTTTCCTTGGTATGATAGTTGTGAAATTTAGCCATGATATTCCTTGGGGATTTAATTTTGGGGTGGATCACCACCTTTCAGGAGGTGATCGGTAGATTCTTTGGATGGCTATTTTACCTACTGATTCTAAAATATCAGGGCAGTTTTCTTTTATGATTTCCTGTAAGATCATGTCCAAGTTTTTTTGTTGTTGTTTTTTGTTTTTTGTTTTTTCATCATGGCTTTCAGGAAGCCCTATAATCCTTAGACTGTCTCTCCTAGATCTGTTTTCCATGTCAGTTGTTTTTCCTAGGAGATATTTCATATTTTCTTCAGTTTTTTTTTTCATTTTTTTGTTTTTGTTTGATTCTTGAAGTCTTGTTGAGTCATTCACTTTCATTTGTTCAATTCTAATTTTTTATGTCTTATTTTCTTCAGTTACTGTTTTTAGCTCTTGCAATTGGCCAATTACTTTTTTTTGTTCGTTGCATTCTTTTTCCATTTTTTCTATTTTTTTTTGCAATGATCTCATTTAGTTTCTGCATATTTCTTCTAACTCTTATTTTAAGATCCTTTATGCAATCTTCAAAGAAAGTCTTGTGACATGGGGTCCAGCTTACATCTCTTTTAGGAGCTTTTTCTGGAGTTGCTTTACCTTTAGGAACCTCAGGATTTGAGGTCTGTTCTTCCCTCTTTCCATAAAAGCTATCTATGGTGAGAGTTCTTTTTTATTATTATTTATTATTATTATTATTATTCTCTTTTTTTTAAGGTGTGAGGTCTGTTCAAGGCAAAGGAGGCACAGCTGCTTTAATTTGCCCTGGGGCAGTTCTGCTGATTGAGTTATTTCAGGTGCTGGGCAGTTCTGCTGATTGAGTTATTTCAGGTGCTGGGCAGTTCTGCTGATTGAGTTATTTCAGGTGCTGAGCAGTTCTGCTGATTGATTGATTGCTTTAGGGCGCTGTGTAATGGTGGGTTCAGTAGTTCACACTCTACCCCCCATAAAAGGCAGATCTGCCAAACCACCTACTTACAGTCAGGACAGATTGGCCCAAGAAGCCCTCAGAAGACCCCCCAGGTGTGTGTGGAAGCCACAACGCTCCTGACTCCCGCTCCAGTTCCCTGCTGCAGTCTCCCAGTGCTGTAGTCTGGGTTTGGCAGACTACCCCCCTGTCCAGTTGAAACAGACCTGTTGTGAAATTCTTCCAGGGTATCTTCTTCTAGAAATGTGTTATATTCCAGATATGTATGTGCAAAAGGTTTTTATATAATCAGTCTTTTTTTTTTCCTTTCATAAAATTCTTTGTCGTAGCTGGTTACAAATTCTTTTCCTGACACAGCTGTGGAAGAAATTTTCCATTTTCCAGTTTTTTTAAATGGTTCATTATATGAAAACCTGATGAATATGTATATTCACTAAGATTGCCATTTAGAAGTCTTTATAGGTCCATCAAATCTAGTTTTTCCAATAATCTTTTCAAGTTTATGACTTCTTTCTTTCTTGTTTATCTATGTTAATGTTGAATTAGTTAGGGTCTTGTAGAGTACTTTATTATCCATAATCAGTGTCTTACTATCTAGATCTTTACTCTTTTTTCTTTTAAGAACCTGGATCTTATGGTGGGTGAATAATGATACCTTTTCCTCATGCTTTTAATCACACAATTGCTCTGCTTGTCTTTCTTTTTTTAATGGTATCTCTGATTTCAGTTACCTTATCTGAAGACATAATTGCAATTCCTAGTTTTTTGAATGCAGTTGAAGTATAATAGATTTTATTCCAGACCATTTACTTTGAAATTGTATGAATCCTTCATTTTTATAAGTATCCCATTATTGGGGACTGACTATCTTCCCAGTCATCCAGACTTGAAATGTAGGTGTTATCCTTAATTTCCCTCTCATTACTACCCTTTTCCAATCTGTGACTTAAGTCTTGTTGGTTTTACCTTTCTAACTTTTTCTGCAACAGTGACATTACCCTGCTGAAGGCCCATGTCACCTCACTAATGCAATAGCATGCTGGTGGGTCTGCCTTCCTTAATTCTTTACCCTTTCTAATCCATCTTCTACTCAGTTGTCAAATTGATATTCTAAAGACAGGTCTAATGTCATCCCCACTGCCTCTTGGCTGCTTTTTGAGTGTGACACTCCATCTTCCAATTCCAAGTGTTTTCCCGATCTTCAGTGCCTGAAACACTTTCTCTTCATTTTCTGCCTCTTACTTTTCCTGGCTTTTTTCAAACACCACTAAAACCCTTTTTCTAGAAGCTTTTCCTCATCTCCCTTAATGCTAGCGCTTTCTCTCTGTGATTATCTCCAGTTTCTCCTTCTTATGTCTTGTTTGTACATAGTTGCTTTCATATTGTTTTCTCTAGGAGACTGTTGGCCCCTCAAGAGCAGACTATCTTTTGCCTTTCTTTGTATTCCTAATACCTAGCACTTAGTAGTCATGTTGATTGACTAATCTACTCTGCACAGCACTGCCTTTTTGTTGATGAATTCAGGTTTATAATAGTTTGGTTTTCTCTTCATTACATCTTGTAGCATAAATGTTCAAAGATCAGTACAAGGTATAATGCGGCCCATTTTGTTTTTATAAACTTGATATTACTCTTCTTCTTGTCTGTATCAAACAAATGAAATAAAAAAAAGTTCTGTAATCTTAATTACACACACACTCCTCCTATCCTAAGATTTAGCTTTTATTATTACGAATACTTTTAACCCTTTCCTTTATAGACAAGATCATCTGTAGTTGAGGAATCATCCTCTTCTCCCATTTTCTATTTCTTTATATTATCTTTCACTTTTGACTCTGATTGCCTAAATATTTCACTACACTTTCATCTTTTCATTTCTTCTATTAACCTAATTCTGTTCCCTTTTCAAGGGATTCTTTTGGTTTGTTTTTTTTTTTTTTCCCCAAATGCCTCATTTTTCAGTTACCTTTATGCTAGGCATGATTTTAAAGTACTCTGGCCTTAGCTCAGATTCCATCTAGTCCCACTTACATATTAGAGATAGGAATGTTAAATGTAAATTAGAGATAGAAATGTTAAATGACTTGTCTGAGTTCATACAGATAGAAGTTATATTAGAGATGGGATTTGAATTCAGGTCTTGTGACTCAGAACCACTGTATTTTCTGTGGTGTCATGCCTGTTTACAGCTGCATTCATTGATTTTTTGCTCTTTATTTCTATCCCGTTCTTGACTGTCTGATGTAATTTTCATGTGCTTGATCAAGTTAGAATTCAAAAATCCTTTACAATGCCAGGTTTCTCATTAGAAGATAATTCAGTTTTCTGAGTTAATTGAAAAAAGAACAAGCATTTTTTTTTCTCTTTTCCCTTGCTTTTTTTTTTAATTGAAACTTTTTTTTCTTTTTCTTTTTTTTTTTTTTAATTTTATTTTATTTGCAAAATATATGTATGGGTAATTCTTCAACATTAACCCTTACAAAGCTTTCTGTTACAAATTTTTCCCCCTTGCTCCCCACCCCTCCCCTAGATGGCAGGAAATCCACTACATGTTAATTATGTTAAAGTACTTGACAAATAGATTATATCTATACATATTTCACACTTATTGTTGTGCAGGAAAAATCGTTATCTACAAGAAAAAAAAATCAGAGAAAGGAAACACAATGTAAGCAAACATCAATAGAGAGCATGAAAATGTTATTTTGTGGTCCACATTTCATATCCCTCTCTCTAGGTGTATTGGCTTTCTTCACTGAACAATTGGAACTGGTTTGAAACATTTCATTGTTGAAGAGAGCCATGTCCATCAGAATTGATCATCATATAGTATTGTTGTTGCCATGTATAATGATCTCCTGGTTCTGCTCATTTCACTTAGCATCAGTCCATGCAAGTCTCTCCAGGCCTCTCTGAAATCATCCTGCTGGTCGTTTCTTATAGAACAATAATATTCCATAACATTCATATAATTTGTTCAGCCATTCTCCAGTTGATGGGCATCCACTCAGTTTCCAATTTCTTGCCACTACAAAAAGGGCTGCCACAAACATTCTTGCACATGTGGGTCCCTTTCCTTCCTTTAAGATCTGTTTGGGATATAAGCCCAATAGAAACGCTGCTGGGTCAAAGGGTATGCACAATTTGATAGCTTTTTTAGCATAGTTCCAAATTGCTCTCCAGAATGGTTGGATTCATTCACAGTTCCACCAACAATGTATCAGTGTCCCAGTTTTCCCACATTCCCTCCAACATTCGTCATTATCTTTTCCTGTCATCTTAGCCAATCTGACAGGTATGTAGTGGTACCTCAGAGTTGTCTTAATTTGCATTTCTCTGATCAATGGTGATTTGGAGCAACTTTTCATATGACTAGAAATGGTTTTAATTTCATCATCTGAAATTGTCTGTTCATATCCTTTGACCATTTATCGATTGGAGAATGGCTTGAATTCTTATGAATATGAGACAATTCAATGTAAAAATGATTTCCCAATTTATTGCTTCCCTCCTAGTCTTGACTGCCTTGGTTTTGTTTGTACAAAACCTTTTTAACTTAATATAGTCAAAATTATCTATCTGGTGGTGAACAAGCATTTAATTGAGCCTTTACTTTGTGCTCACCATTATGCTGATCCCTAGGGACACAAAGACAGGACAAAATTCTGTCCTCAAAGAGTGTGCCCTTTAATAATGAAGGCAATGTCTGCTACATAATGTAGAATAGATAAAGGCCACCTAAAGGTTAGCAGCTGGGGTCATCCCCCTGTAGACGGTGAGATATGAGGAAGGAAGGAAATCTCAGAGCTGTAGGTGTCAGGGCGGAGCATTCTGGGGGTGGAGGAGGGTAGCCAGTGTCTAGAGAGAGAAGATGGAAAAAAGTGTCCATGGAACTATAGGGAGGCCAGGGCTGCTGGAGTACAGACCGTTTGTAGGAGAATAAGGGAAAGAGAGAGGTTACAAAGAGCTTTAAATACAAAGTAGGATTTTTATAACTGATCCTGAAGGTGATAGGAGAATTCAGTGAATAAGGTTAGGTGTTCCAAAAATCACTTTGTTATTGTACTGGATGAGGAGCTGTAATGAGGAGGAATACCAATTAAAGCAGGTTATTGCTTAGGAAAGTGCCTGACACATAGCAGATAACTAATAAACATTAGTTGTGTTAAAATTGTATCATGTTCAGGTCCCCCTCACCACCACACCCCTCCTCCTTCCTTCCCTCCCCACCAGTAAATTAGTACATTTCTAAGTATCCAGTATAAGGTAACGATACTAGAAATAAGGTTGCAAAGTCACTTAAAGATTGTGGCATCAATTAAGAGAGCATAACGATCACTCACAAACTATCTCACAAAATAGGAGAATCCAGGTAGGCCTTATTGTGAGACCCCCTTTGTCCTGCTAAGTCTCCATGATCTTTAAGCCTCAAATGAGCTCCACATGTATGTAGAAAGACTTGCTTGCCACCCTAAAGTGCTGCTGATAACTTTGAGCTGGTGTAGATGTTAGGGAATTAGATGGCACAGAAAAAAATTAGCCATCTTTGACCAAATCCTTGTAAAAATGAAACCCCTAAACTCTCTATGGGAGAGATTATTTAAAAAAAAAAAAAAAACCTAGCAAAAAAGAAGTGAGCATAGCATGTGTTGATATACATTCCGTCTCCTTAGTTCCTTTTCTGGATGCAGATGGCATTTTCTGTCCAAAGTCTATTGGGATTGCTTTGGATTATTGAACCACTGAGAAGAACCAAACCTTTCATAATTGATCATGGCACATTCTTGCTGTTATTGTGTACAATGTTCTGCTTGTTTCGCTCAGCATCAGTTCATGTAACTCTTTCCAGACCTTTCTATAATCAGTTTGTTCATCATATTTTATAAAACAATAATATTCCATTATCTTCATGTACCATAGCTTGTTCAGCCACTCCCCAATTAATGGGCAAACACTCCTTTTCCATTTCTTTGCTACCCATCACCATTTTTAACACTGATAGAATTCTGAAACTTTTCAGTATTGTTTTTGTTGAATACTAATGTGGTCATGGTGTAGATTGTTCTTCTGGTATATTATCTTCATTTCTAAAAGTAGCTTTCCCTCATTCACTCCCCAGAGAAAGCTAATAAGCACTTCAGGAAAACTAATCCAACATGTCAGCCAGCTAAGTCCAACAGTATGCTGTACTATAGTATTCCTAGATATTCTTTGTTATCTCTTCTTTGACCCAAATTTGGATTATTATAATTACTAAACAGTGTTCAGGTTTAGTTGTTGTTTTACTTTCCATTCACTTTGTTGTCATCGTGTATATGTTGCTTTCCATGTTGTGATTACTTCATCTTGCATCATTTTTGTATAAATTTTCTCAGACTTCTCCAAAGTCTTCATATTCATTATTTTTTAAGAGTATTAATATTCTATAGAGAATTGTCTCATATTTATAAAAATTCAAGCCATTCTCCAATCAATAAATGGTCAAAGGATATGAACAGACAATTTTCAGAGGATGAAATTAAAACTATTTATAGTCATATGAAAAGGTGCTCCAAATCACTATTGATCAGAGAAATGCAAATCAAGACAACCCTGAGATACCACTTCACACCTGTCAGATTGGCTAAAATGACAGGAAAAGTTAATGATGAATGTTGGAGGGGTTGTGGGAGGGCTGGGACACTGATGCATTGTTGGTGGAGCTGTGAACGGATACAGCCATTCTGGAGAACAATTTGGAGCTATGCTCAAAAAGTTATCAAACTGTGCATACCCTTTGACCCAGCAGCATTTCTATTGGGCTTATATCCCAAAGAAATCATAAAGGAAGGAAAAGGCCCCACATGTGCAAGAATGTTTGTGGCAGCCCTTTTTGTAGTGGCTAGAAACTGGAAATTGAATAGATGCCCTTCAATTGGAGAATGGCTGAATAAATTATGGTATATGAATATTATGGAATATTATTGTTCTGTAAGAAATGACCAGCAAGATGATTTCAGAGAGGCCTGGAGAGACTTACATGAACTGATGCTGAGTGAAATGAGCAGAACCAGGAGATCATTATACACGGCAACAACAGTACTATATGACGATCAATTCTGATGGACATGGCTCTCTTCAACAATGAAATGTTTCAAACCACCTCCAATTGTTCACTGAAGAAAGCCATATACACCCAGAGAGAGGGATGCGAAATGTGGACCACAACATAACATTCTCATACTCCTTGATTGATGTTTGCTTACATTGTGTTTCCTTTATCTGATATATCGTTTGTGTAGATAAGATTTTTCTTGCACACCAATGATAAGTTTGGAAATATGTATACATATATTTGATTTGCCAATATTTTAACATAATTAACATGTAGTGGATATCCTGCCATCTAGGGGAGGGGTGGGGAGTTGGGGGGAAAAATTTGTAACGGAAAGCTATGTAAGGGTTATTGTTGAAGAATTACCCACACATATGTTATGCAAATAAAATAAAAATTAAAAAAAAGAGTATTAATATTCCATTTAATTCATGAACTACAATTTTTTTTCATTTCTTCAATTGTTGGATGACATCTCTTTTATTTCCAGTCTTTTGTTAGTACAAAAAATTTTGCTTATATGTTGTTTGGTTTTATGCGATCTCTGAAGAGCAGCATGGTGTAATGGATAGAGAGCTAGCTTTAGAGCCAGGAAGATCTGAAGGCAAGACCAGTCTCCAAGCCACAGTCTGTGTGATCTTAGTAGGGCACTTAACTTCAGTGCTTTAAACAACTCTCCAAGAAAACAATGCAGGTGCCACTCTTGATTGATAGAGGGAGTTCTTTTATTTATTTATTTTTTTAATTTTATTTTTTTATTTGCAAAACATACATATGGGTAAGAGGGAGTTCTTTTATCCAGGAGTTCCCCATGCCAGTGAAATCACAAATGCAGTTCCTACCTCAGTGATACCTTTCTTTGACATCTTTGGAGTACATGCTGAAGAGGACATCTTTGGATCAAAGATAAGAATAATAGCTACTATTTATATAGCCAGTCTTCCTCAAAAAAAAAAAGTATGACTATCTTAATCACTTTTTCGATGTAATTCCAAATTAATTTTCAGAATGGTAGATCAAGGCATAGCTTCACCAGCAGTATATTACTGAACCAGTTTTTCTACAGTCTTTCCAGCTTTATTCCTACCTTTTGTCATCCTTGTCAATTTGCTGGGTATGTGTCCAAACGTTAAAGTTGCTTTAGTTTGCAGTATCTTTCATACAGTTGTTAATAGTTTGTATTTCTTTTGAGAACTGCTCCTATCCTTAGACTGAGTATCCTTTGGGGAGTGAATGGTTATTGGTTTTGTACATTGGTGTTGCTTCTGTAGCTTGGATACCACACCCTTAAGATAAATGCATTCTTTTTTTATTCTACTAACATCTAATTTGATAGCCATATTCATTAAACTTTTTAAATGTCCTGGCAACTACCTTTTCCCCTTATCTTATTTTCTTTTTATGCCACCATTTTCTGATAGCTTTCCAGATAAGAGTCATATGTTCTTCAGTGAACTGGTTAAAAATGTCTCTGGAATCCCTGTATATGATGTCACAGATTATTTTGTGAAGATTGTAAACTGCTGCCCCTTTATACAAAAAGCAAATACTTGTCCTTGTAGGGAAGGCACCCTCATTAACATCCCAGGAGTCTTCAGATCTAGTTTTCCTTTTCTCTCAAGATCCTGAGATGCTTTGTCTTTGTTAAATGGAATTTATATTATGTTGGGACATTTCTAATGTTACTTTTGCTTCAATTTCCAATTTTCAAATGGAAGATTTTTATTAATTAAAGCAGAGCACTCTTTGTGAAAGAATACTAGTATTCATATGTTGATATTCAGTCACCAAATGTTTTATCCAGAATGATGACATAGCAGAAGGCTCCAGACATCACTGGGATTACTAGAACTGTAGTAACTGTATATTCATCTTTTTTTTTTTTTCTTTTTTGCTGAGACAATTGGAGTTAAGTGCCCAAGGTCACACAGATAGGAAGTGTTAAGTGATTGAGACCAGATTTGAACTCAGGTCCTCCTGACTTCAGGGCTGGTGCTCTATCCACTGCACCACCTAGCTGCCCCTGTATATTCATCTTTGAATGCCTTTTTTGGCATACAACCCATCATCGTGGCCTGAGAATGCCAGGAAGCTTTGTTCATTCCTTGGGGATCTTTGTCTTTAAAATGTGATTTTCACATGACTTGCTTAGAAGCTTACTCATGTCCCAGGACTGCTTGTCTACCATAGTTACAGTGGATTTCTTGTATTCTCATTGAGATTTTCTAGCAAGTTTTTCTTTACAATCTTTATGTTTTATTTTTTAAGTCTTCTCTGTTTAACAATTGAGCTTATTTTTCATCCTAGTTATCTCAGTAGCTGAGAACTTAAAAGAATTTGCTGTGTCTATAAACTTTGCCCAGGAGACCCACAAGAGCCCTGTCGCCTGATTTGGCATTGCCTCCAAGAACACAAGCCTGCATAAACACATCAGACTTTCTCTTTGGCCTCCTCCTCTGGATGGAAGTGCAGTGGGCCAGTTGACATAGAAACTTGGACCTGTTCTGGTTTGACCTGGGGTGGTTCATCCCTCCTTAGGCATCCTGATTCTCCCCTTTCCATGCCTTTCTGGGATTTACCATATTGGTACTGAACTTAGTATAGATACCCAATTGACTTGAGTCCTATTTCAGCTCAGAACTCCTGAATTTAACAATCCATTAGCATAGAGTACAGGTGTGCAATACTAGGCTTGACCCAGAGCATCACTTTTTTAAAAAACATTTTTATTTAACATTTTGAATTCCAAATTGTCCCTCCCTCCCCTCTCCCCTTCCTAAAACAGTAATCATTCAGATATAGGTTATACATGTACAATTGTGTAAAACTTCATTTTAATCATTTTGTATAAGAAAACTTGAATAAAAGAAAAAAATGAAAGAAAGCAAAAAATAGCAGGTTTCAGTCTCTATTCAGACAATATCAGTTCTTTCTCTGGAGGTGGACAGGGTGCTTCATCTTTAATCCTTTGGGATTGTCTTGCATCATTATATTACTAAGAATAGCTAAATCATTTTCAGTTCATCAGTAGTTTTGTTGTTACTATGTACAACATTCTCCTGGGTCTTTTCACTTTACTATGCATCAGTTTATGTAAGTTTTTCCAGGTTTTTCTGAAATCATCCTGTTTGTCATATCTTATAGCACAATAATATTCTATGACAATCATATACCACAGCTTGTTTAGCTTGTTTAGTTCCTGAGTATCCCTTTAATTTCCAGTTTTTATCTACCACAAAAGAACTGCTATATTTTTGTTCAAATAGGTCTTTTCCTTTTTATTATTTATTTATTTATTGGTGACTTTGGGATATAAATCTGGAATCAGTATTTCTGGATCAAATGGTATGCAGTTTTATAACCTTTGGGGATAGTTCCGAATTGTTCTCCATAATAGGTGGATCGATTCACAACTTCATTAATGTCCCAATTTTCCCACAGCTTCTCTAACGTGGTAACTTTTTTTCCTTTTTTGTTATCTTAGCTAATCTGATAGGTGTGAGATAATATCTCAGACTTGTTTAAATTTGTTTTTCTCTAGCCAATAGTGATTTAGAACATTTTTTCATGACTACAGATAGTTTTGATTTCCTTGTCTGAAAGCCGCTTGTTCATATCCTTTGACCATTTATCATTTGGGGAATGGCTTGTATTTTTATAAATTTGACTCTATTTTCTGTATATTTGAGAAGTGAGATACTTGTTGAAAAAATTTCCCCCACTTTTTTGCTTTCTTTATAATTTTAGCTGCATTGGTTTTGTTTGGGCAAAAACTTTTTATATGATCAGAATTATTTATTTTACATTTTGCAATGCTTTCCATATCTTTTTTGGTCCTAAATTCTTCCCTTTTCCATAAAGCTGACAGATAAACTGTTCCATTTTCTCTTAATTTGCTTATGGTGTCACCTTTCTTGTGTAAATAAATCATGTATCTATTTTGATTCTATCTTAGTAAACAGTATGAGATGTTGGTCTATACGTAGTTTCCGCCATACTGTTTTCCAGTTTTTCCAGCAGTCTTTGTCAAATAATGAGTTCTAAAAGCTTGGATCTTTGGATTTATCATAAGCCAAGATTACTGTGGTCATTTACTATATCATTTGTACATAATCTATTCCACTGATCCATCACTGCTTCATAGCCAGTACCAGATGATAGGACTTATTATGTGCAAGGCGACCATCTTACAGCTGTTATCTCATTTGATCTTCACCACAATCCTGTGAGGTAGGTGCTATTATTAGCTCCATTTCATAGTGGAGGAGACAGGCAGAGGTTAAGTGACTGAATTTGAATTTTCATCTTCCTGACTGCAAGCCCAGCACTCTCTCTACTGTACCATGTGACTGGAAAGCTCAGTGTTGCAGAATAGGTGACTTGAGTATATAAGCAGTCCAGCTTTTGCTTCCATTTTGTACTCTTGCATGGTTAAAATTGGTGTTGGCTGATGATAAAGATTGTTTCTGCCTGATTTCTCCCAAACATTGAACTTGATATTTTTATTTCTCAATAAGTCTCTTAGGGGCCTGTAAATTCAAATAATTGTATTCTATTCTGTTTCTGGTATTCCCAGACAATTTTATTAGATGATTTTCTGGGTTATGGCATTTAGAATCTTTGTCTCTTTGAATTTTTCTGAAATATCAATAATTCTAAAATTGGATCTCTGATCTTGGTATTCTGACCCTATTGCTTTTGTTTGTAGGACTTTTAAGATAGATGTTCAGTTTTGTTCTTTGGGGTACAGAGTACTGGGGGTCCCCATCAGGATCTGAAGGGACATGAATTGCCTGACCCACGCTGCCTCATTCCATTTTATTTGCTGCCCCATGAGGGCCATCTGCTTGGTAGCTTGGGGTCCATTTGAAGGTTTTCACCATCTTTTCTCCTTCATCTGTGCAGAAAGATCCCCACAAGATGTTCTCAAGGAGAGGAAGCAGGTTTTTTTTATTTGGGTACCCAATCAGTGTCTTACCATTTTAAAGTTTTTCCCTGTTATTTTTAAGACTTGACCCAGTGCAGCCAGGTGTTAGTTAGTCTGTAGCCATAAGTGTTCTGACTGTGATGTTCTGACCAGCCTCTCTCCCTCTCAAGCTTCACACTTACACTCTCTCTCTTTCTTGGTGCCCACAGGAGCCTAGTGCTGAGGAAGAGAGTGGAAGGAAGCTGACGGCAGCCCAGCAGAGGGCGCAGAGAATCATGGAGTCCTTTGAAAATCCATTCAGGATGGTGAGTGGCTGCTAGGCTGTGTCCAGGGCTCCCTGTGGGGATGGGCTATGAAACTGATGGGCACCTTCTATGGGCACCTCACAGAGCAGAACCGGCTACAGGATGGGCCCTGTCTAAAATCTCACCTTTGGTTTTTTCAGTATCTGCCCGCAGAAGAGAACCGAGCCCACATTTCACAGTCAGCGAAGTATGATCCAATGTCAAAGATCTATGAAGTAAGTTTGGCTGCTGGATTTTTTGAGTTCCTTGTAGAAAGAATGAAAAAAAGAGGGAAGTTTGTCTTCTGAATCTTTTAGGTCAAAATATCTTATAGGAGGTCCCAAATCTGAATGTTGCTCTGCAATAATCACTTTAGATCTAAGCCTCTTAACAATAATGCCTCAAATTTGTATAGCCCTTAATACTTTTCAAAGCACTTTATCTTGATTGATCCTCACTAGGAGACAGGAGGGGTCTGCCCTGAGTCTAGTCCATCGGGAGCAAGAGATTCTTAAAAGTCATTTTTTTTTAAGCTTTCCAGTTCCCTATAAAGTGCTTTTATCATATCTGATTCCCATCTTGTGCTTTATGTGTCTTTATTCTGTAGCTCAAAGAGGGAGAGGGGTCTGCCTGTCTTTGTCCTCCTGCCTTATCCAAATGTGAGGATATACTATGGTTCTTTTCAGATTATTTTTTTTTTATTTTATTTTCAATCATAGATCAGCAATCGTTGGAAACTGGCAAGCCAGGGGCAAATCAAAAAAGAAGCCCAAGAAGCATCGAGAAAGAAAGCGGAGCAGACAGGTAACTGTTGACCAGGGAATGAGCACTGGCCATGGATGAGCAGTGAGGGTAGATGCAGGAGTAGGTTCTCAGCCTGGGGTTGGCACACTCTGGGCATTTTCCCCAAAACTCCTTTCCACTGATTATCTTACAGCTGCCAGAGAACAGGCAAAGGCAGAGTACAAAGCCGCTGCCCAGCAGGTCATCTCGGTCCGAGAGCAGGCTTCGGTAAGTATCCGCTCTTTCTGCTACTGCTTTTAAGAAACTAGACCTGGCCTGGAAAAGATCAGGCCTTGAATGGTCCCTGGTGAGTTCCATGCTATTTCCCACCTTCAGCTTCCCTGTAAGGTTGGTCAAGGCACTCCATTGCTTCCCTTGTTTTGAAACCTTGCTGCATCCATTACTGCAGCTTCCCAACAATCCCTTCTCCCCTCTCCAAGCTTATTTCACTCTTGTTTAAGATCTCCCAGTAGGACCCATGAGACCTGGCTCCATTGTGCCCCAAGTGTGGCTGTTTAATCTCTTCAGATCACCCAGTCACTTGTTCTTTTCCTAGAAATCATTCTTTTGGCTCAGAGTTAGCAACTGGGTCTCTAACCTATTGCATGTTGGTAAAGGGAAAAACAGAGTCCTAGACCTTCATTTCCACATTGAGTTTTCTTCATGGTTTGTAAATATGCAGTTAGAAAACGCTACTAAGAAGCGGGAGAGAATGGGGAGCGAGCCAGGAAGCCTGGAACCCAAGCATGAGACGAAGAGGCTCAAAGTTTCCCAGCAGCCCCAAGAGCAGGAGCCATCCAAAGAGTTTACCCCGTACGACTACAGCAAGTCAGACTTCAAAGCCTTTGCTGGTGAGGACAAAACCTACCCCTGTCAGCCTGGGACCCAAAGAGGATGATGGAGCCGCCTATCCAGGGAGATTCCAGCCTAGGTTTAGAGAAGCCTTGTGTCCAAAGATGTCCAAGAATTCTGGGGAAAATACAATAAAATACAAAACTGGAAGAGAAGAGAGGGACTTGACAGTTTTTTCTTCTTGCTCAGAATATTTTTCTGGGCACAGTCCATTCTCATCAGTGATGCTACTAGTCCATACAGTCACCTCTTCTATACAGACAGCCCTGTGTGGTCTTTGCCTGCCTGATAAAGAGGCTTCTATGATGATTATGGTGCTGAGATCCAGCTGGTGGTGTCCATCCCTACTTGGGTCATTTGGAGTCACAGATGATATCCTTCATTCCTAAGGCAACTTTTGTGACAGTCATGTGCGCTTAGAGTTCAGATGGGGGAACGGATCCGTGGATTGACACCAAGGGCAGGACAGGTAGAAGGTGCAACCTCGGGGTCAGCCCTCTAGAAGCTTCACCCGCCGGGGGCCCAGCTGTAAGGGGCTGGGGCTGGCTTTCTCTCTGCCTATAGCATCAGTGAGCAGCTGCTGCTTGTGCCCCAGGGGGAGCTAGTGGCCACCTCTGATGACCTTTTCTCCTCTTTCAGCAAATAACAAACCCAAACAGTCATCCCAGTTTGATCCAAATTTGCAAGACCCACCTGGCAAGGTAAGGAACTTTTTTTGGCTTGTCACTGTGTTCACAACCTCTGCCTGATTCCCTGCCCATGCCCCAGGGCATGAACCTTGGCAAGGAAATGTCAGTAATCCTTTCCCTTGAAATGTTCTCCCCCTTTTTTATTTCTTGAGATTGGAACAATGCTTGCCAGCCATTCCAGTAATAAAATTGTTAAAGCTGATGCGTGATTTGAAAGGGGATGAATTGTTCTGTATTTCGCTACCATGGGAATTATAGCTTTTGGCAAGACTGAGAACACTCCCCTTAACGTTAACACAAGCCAGCACATGCCACAGACAGGCGTCAGCTCCCGGCACAGCTGGCTGTGGCAGGAAACGTGGGGGGCAAAGCAAGGATGTGGGGCTGGCTAAGGCATGCTGGGGCTTTGGCATCTATCCTTTAAGAGCAGAAGAGGCTCACATGGCATCTGGCAGGGTCATGCTTGGTGCAAGGCAAGAGGGAGGGATCTCGGGGGGCCATTGTGATTACTTCTTGATGCTCCAAGGCCTTAGCCATTTGGGCAGCACCAGCTGAAGCCAGATGCAATTTCCTACAAGTCTTGAAGCTGTGTGAAGTTCCCCAAGTGACATGGCATCCTTATTTTTTCAGAAATGTGCTGCAGTCGGCAAGCCCAAGCTGCCAGCAGGAAACAGAAGCAAATCTTTCGTATCTGGAAAATCAGATAGGTATGTTGGTGCACCCCATGTGTTCCCCCCTCAAGACAAGGACGTTGGTGGGGTTGGTAGGACAGGGTGGCCAGCTTTGACTCGAATTGTCTCTAGGTCCACAGGGCCCAGCACACAGTGGGTGCCTCACAGTGTTTCCTAACTTAATGAATTCTTGGGCAAGTGATTGATGTTATACCTAGCGTTCAGAAAGGTGACAGAGCTCACCTAGTGGACTCCTGGTTTGCTCTGGCACAGTTGGATTGGGCTCTTTTAGGTCCCTCTGAGGGCTTGGAGTGGCTCTGGTCTGTATAGGTTGGGGAGGGGAGGAGAGAGAGTGTGTGGGTGTTTTTAAAGGAAAAAAGAATAAATGCTTTAGTCTTAGACCTGGGAACCTGAGGGGGACCAGGATCCCACACAGTGTGGGAGCCCTCTTATACCCTCAGCCTATGGGCAGCTCTGAGCCTGGGGAAGTCTGGGCCAGAGCTGAGCCCCTCCTCTCTGTGCTGCTCCTGCTGAAAACTTACTGGAGGGGCTCCTTGATAAGATTGAGCTTGAGGCTCTCAGGAAGAAGGTAAGGGACTTGAGTGAGAGCACCTAGCTCCAGAGTGAAGCTTTTTTCATACAGTGCAAAACTGAGAATTGAGAATGCTAAGAAGCCTCAGAGAGAAAAAGTAAATTTTTTTTTTGTTTCCTGATGTTCTTTGCAGAGGCTTCAGGTACAGCTGGCCAAAGAGATAGTGTTTACACCCAGACAATAGAAGAGGCGCGCCTGGGGACCCCAGAGAGTTGCGGGCAGGTCGCAGAGGGTGCTGTTCTGTATGGACTTCTTATTGAAATATTAAACAAAGAATTCTTATTGGAAGGAAGCCAGGTCTTTTCCTTTCATTGTCAGCAGAGACTTTTGGAAATTATCTGTCACAGACCTAGCACATGATGTTCGGATTTTCTTAGCTGCGTGGGAAGGGGGGGGCACTCCAGAGCTGCTTCGGAGCAGGCAGGTGATTACCATCAGAAACTGTGCCAGGCCAGGCCCTCAGGCTCCAGAGGTCAGACGGTGCTCCAAAGTGGGCTTTGGCTCCTGTTTTCTAAGGGTAGGGATGGCACCTTCCTCATACTCGATTCCTACACACACAACCTGTTTTTGCTGACTTGAAGCCTGGGCTAGAACCAGCTGCCTGGCTGGCCACAGTGCTTGGAAAAGTGGCTGGAACCACATTGGCACCATCATTTAATAAAACTTTTAAAATTAAACTCATCTCATTTGCTAAATTAAAACTTACCTTCCAGTGTCTGGGGATCACTGCCATTGCTCTCTAGCAATAATCTTTTCAGCCTTAAAACCTGTCTCTTGTCTTTAAAGGAGAAAGACTAGACTCCTGGGTTACTAATGGTACAGTCATACAGAATGTTTACTACATCACTAGAGGCTCATTCATTAGGGGGGAACCCAAAGGGGAGGGGGCATTGCGGTCCCTGCGGGCAGACTTTGGGAGACAACCACAAGGTACTCGATGCTGACATGAGTTCTGCCATCTTAGACAGTCATCTCAAAGGGCTTCAGTTCCTTGGCATTATAACCACATGTTGGGTAATTAGCATTTAATATTCTGTAATTAACATGCTTAATGTAATTCTGTTTCTGAGAAGTTATTTGACATTTTCATAAAAGCAGAAAGCATATTCGCACCCAGAGAGCAAAGCCCAGCTTATCAAAAAATGATATGCCAGTCTTTTTGGTGTTGAATATGTATGGATGTATTTTTCCTCTTCCAGAATACTGGTGGTAAAATTAGAAACGCTCATTTAGGGGACTTGAGCATCATTTCAATTCAGAGGCAAAACAGCATTTTCCTCTTATTACTGTCACGTCCCCAGCAGTGTGCTGAGCTCTCCACGAAACTAAACGGGTGGAGGTGGGAGGAGGAGGGCAAAGTCGGCTGAATTTATCTTCGAATTCTGTACCGCTGAAGTTGTGTGGCTCTGGTGATCTGTTCTAAAGCAGATAGAAGCAACCCGCGCCACGGCAGCCCCGAGCTCCATCAGTGATACAATCTAGGCTCAGGCAACAAAGTAACCGGCCTCCGACCAGGCAGCCACATTCACTGCTCCTTGGTTTTTAAGGATGTCAAAGGCTGCCGGAGGCATGGCAATTTCACTGGGCTGGCTTCGAGCCTGCCCTCCGATCCCCACCCTCTGGCCCACTAGGCTGGGAAAAGGCAAGCCCAAGCCCCCTTCCCCGGTTCCAGAAAAACAAACTCCAGTTGCACAACCCTCCCCCCACTTCCCCCCCTCCCCAGCCACGGCTTTATGGGCTGCGTTCCCCTGGCAGGGTTCCCGCAGCCGCCTCGATAAGCACCACTAAGTGTTCCCGGGCCGGGGCCAAGGCCCAAGGCCTGGATGGATGCGGGGGAGGCCGAACGGCGGCCAAGCTCTGGCTCCCAGTGCCTTTCCTGCGCCCACTGAAGAAGCCTTGGGGCTGCATACTGGGGGTGGGGGGTGGGTACGGGACGCCTGGCCTGGGGGCTGACTGGGGATAGGCGGACCAGCCCCCAGACCCCGGGACGCAGAAGCCCGGAGAGGATCCCGCAACCGGAGCCCACCTGCTTTCCCCTCCAGCCCCCACGTGGCCCCACCGAAGGAGTCACACAAACGTGCTAGCGCTGACGGACAGCCCGCTCCAGCCACTAGGCACCCGAGTGCAGGCCCGCGGACCAATAGGCGTTCGCGAGGCCCGGGTCTCTTCTGGACTAGCTGGTTGGCCCGCGGGCCGGCTACCCGGCGGCCATTGGTGGAGGCCGGCTCCGCCCCTGGACCCGAACACCGCCCCTCCTCTGCCTAACGCTGGCCGGGCCGGGTCCCCGGGTTAGGCTGCGGCGCGGGCTGGCGGGAGGGTAGACGGGCGGTCGCTGCTGGCCCCGTTGTGCTGCGGCCGCCACGGCCTTTGCGTCCCCCGGCCCCGCCATGGAGCCCGGACCCCCCGCCATCCGCGAGGGT
The DNA here is from genome assembly GCA_023553655.1 of Myrmecobius fasciatus. Classification (NCBI taxonomy): domain Eukaryota; kingdom Metazoa; phylum Chordata; class Mammalia; order Dasyuromorphia; family Myrmecobiidae; genus Myrmecobius; species Myrmecobius fasciatus. The sequence goes on along the minus strand of JAJPUD010001250.1, from coordinate 336,506 downwards.
TGGTTCCGGGAGACGTGCAGCCTGTGGCCGGGCCAGGCCATGTCCCTGCAAGTGGACGAGCTTCTTCACCACCAGCGCTCCCGCTACCAGGAGATCCTAGTCTTCCGCAGGTACCGCGGCCCTCCTCCCCTCTCCAACCTTCCCCGGGCCTGGCTCCCACTTTCCCCAGCCTCTCCTCCTGGCTCTGGCCTGGTTCCATCCCTCTGCCTTGCAGGACCTGGCTCCTTCTCCCCTCTTCCCTGCGGTGCTCCCCCGTTCCCCAAGTCCGCTTCCCTCTGTCCCCCCAGCTTTGCTTCCTTCTGCCCCCCGACTGTCTATCCCTGTCCATCTCCCTTCTCTACCTCCCAAACCTTGCTTCTTCCTCTACTCCCCCCCCCACACACCCATTTTTCTCCTTAGCCTCTGGGTTTTTTTCACTCTACTCCCAGGGTCCTTCCTCATCGCCGGCTCTCTCCTCTCTGACCTAGCCATGTCCCATTTTCTGATCTCACTTGTCCTGACTCTTCCTCATCTCCGGCCTAATCTAAGAGAGCCCTGCTCTCCCCCCCTCCCCCTGCGCTGATCCCCCTTCCAGGAATCTCAGTCCGACTTAATGCTATTTCCCCCCAGTTCCCATCATCCTGGTTCCTCTTCTCTCCATAGTATACTTTCTGTACAATCCCTTCGTTTTCTTTTTCTTCTTGTTTTTATCTCCTCCAGTCTCCTATCTTTTCCCCATTTAGGGTCAGTGTTTGAAAGCCATCCCCCTTAAAGGCTCTTTTTTGCCTCTAGGAAGGCAAGGTGGGGGGGGGGGGGGAGAAAGCTCAGGGTTTGAAACATGGAACTCCTGTGCTAGGGGGTAGCCCAGGCCCACGCGGCTTTGAGACCTGCCACGTTTGCTGGTCTGGTCCAGGGACCAGCTGGCAGCTGTTTGTCAAAACTCCCAGGGAAGTGAATTAATTACCTTGGGGAGGGGGTTGGTGAGGGAGGCATGGTTCTGCTTTCTGTGTGCCACTGAGGTGTCCCTGTGGCCCCTGACACTCTTTCCTTGGGGGGGGGGCTTTTACAGTAAAACCTACGGCAACGTCTTGGTGCTCGATGGAGTCATCCAGTGCACAGAGAGGGATGAATTCTCATACCAGGAGATGATTGCCAACCTGCCCCTGTGCAGCCATCCCAGCCCGCGAAAGGTAATGGGCCAGTGTGCATGAGCCCCTACATGGGGTGGGGGTGGGGTGAGGGAGTGAGGGTGTTCCACCATCCATGCAGTTAACAGGAAGAGAACTGAATCTATACTTCAGAGGACCAGTTCTTTCTCAGTTCTTCCCTTCCAGTGTGATTGATCTTCAGCAGATCACTTCATCACACCAGGTCTGTTTTCTTGAAGGGATTAGACCAGATTATGTCCAAAGTTCCTTCCAGTTCTTACCCTCTTGTGATTCCGTGACCTTATGATCTCTCACTATCCAGCTCTGGGTGAGTTGTGAACCTTTTAAGGAGATAATAGATAGAACCCAGACTTTCGGTCTGACCTACTGCCCTTGGAACTCAGCAGTTTGCTCAGGATCTAACTCTGGTTTCTGGGGCCACTCACTGTTCTCCCAGCAGAAGAGAAGGGCCAATGTCTAGGAGAGATCTAGGGTGCCGAGTCCAAGCAGGGAGTCTGAGAGTCCCCCCTGGTGCAATTTTTCCATAAGGAAAAAGTGGAAAGACACACTCTGTTCCCCACTTTTTCAAAATATTCTTTCCAAATGAAATTACATAATTCAAGGGGGAGAGAATTTAACCTCTTGGCTGGGTCCGGTCTGGACCCTGATAAGGGGAACTATGGGTCAAAGATCATCAATTTAGAACTAGAAAGGAAGTCCGATCAGTTCTACCTTTGATAAATGAGGAAACTGAGACCCAGAGATATTTCGGTGACTTGCCAGGCCACACTCTGAATTTACCAGTTTCTCATTCGGCAAACATTGTGGGACAGAGCTTGCTCTGTGTTTACTTAAGAACTTTTCGTACCCTTGGGTGTTTGATGTCTGTGCTAGCTCAGGATCTGGTCAGGGCCATCCTGGACATCAGGAATAGCTGCGTCTCCAGAGTTTAAAATCTCAGAGACAGATGGGAATCAAGTAGCCATTTCAGCCAACTTGTACCCAGCCAGCCAGTGGTGTTCCCTCCTTTACCTGTAGGACAGAGGCTTTGGAATGAACTAACCTGCACTTCAAATCTTGGCTATACTGCTTAACATTACTTGTGGGATCTTGGGAAAATTACCCAACTTCTTGAAACTTCAGCTTGATCTTGTTGAAAATGAAATGGGCCCAACCACATGGGCTCCATGGTCCTTTTCAGCTAGGAATGGGGAACCCACTATCTCCCAAGGCATCCCATTCCACTTTTGGGGAAAATTAAATCTGGCACCAAGTTTAAATTGGTGTCTACAACCTACTTCTGCTCCCTGGGGTCCAAAGGGACCAAGAGGAATTCCTCTTCCCTCCAACAGCCCTTGTCAAATCCTTGAAGGCAGCGCTGATGCCTCCTCCCACAGTCCTCTTTTCTCCAGGATCAATATCCCCAGCTCCTGTCACGTGGCATGGTCTCAGTCATCTCCCTTCAGCAGCTTAAATGCTTGTGATCACTTTCCTCTGGGTGCCACTAGTGTCCCCATTAATGAAAGCTCAACTCCAGCCAGTCTAGCAGGGCAGAGGGGACACTCGCCTCCTTGTTTCTGAATTCTCTGCCTCTTAATGCAGCTGGAGATCACAGTGGCTTCTTTGGGGGGGTAGAGAGGCAGCGGCTGCCCATCACACTTGTAGGGTCATCCAGATAGTCTCCTTGCCTTTCTCAGCTCTAGGGTCCCCAGAAGCATTTCTGTCCTCACTCATGTATGACTCCAGCTGTTCTTGAAGCTCAAGAAAGATTGCCTTGAGATCAGGGAGAGAGAATGTAAAGGGATGGAGGTGGGGGCTATTCCAGATCTGATAGTCAGCAAGCATTTATTAAGTGTTTACTGTATGCTGAATGAAGCCTTGTGCCGAATGCACACTACAGAGATATGGAGAAAGAAAGGCAGGTCCTGTCCTCAAGCAGTTGACCTTCTAATGGAGAAGGCTGTATATAAAAGGAAGCTGGGAGAAGGGAGGGAGAAGGTTTTAAGCCCCTTCCATCACTATCCCGAGGTCAGGCAGCCATAGCTGTGGTGAGAGGCTGGCCCCCAGTCTTCTTCCAGAGCCGCACAGCAAGTCTGGTACACAGGAGGGCAGGATCACTATCAGGAGAGACCTTACAAATCACCTAGTCTAATATCCCCTCTTCCCCTTGTATACATGGGAAAACTGACTTCCAGGAATGAGTTACAGGCTGTTTGTACCAAGGGGCTCTAGCCAGATCAATTCTTCTGGGATTTGGCTGTGTTAACTTGGACTTGTCACTCACTCCCCTCTCTGGGTCTCATTTTCTCCCCCTGTAAAATGGACACAGGCTTAGATGTCACAGAACCCAAGAGCTGGAAGGGACCCCAGTCTAAGACCTGAAAGGCATCCCCACTCTGACAGGAGCCCAGAATGAGAACTGAAAGGGAACCTAGAAGCCAGCTTCTTTCCACTTCCTTGGAGGAAAGGGGAGGTGGGGGGTGGGGAGAAAGCAAGAGCCTTTGTCACACATAAGCCTGGTTGGACAAAAACAAATTCTTGCCCAGTCTTGGTCTTTACCGTGTGCCCACCGCCTGCACCCAGATGAGCGACCTGCTTTGTTCTCAGGCCTGGTATCAGCCATTTGGCAAGGGAGTAAACTGAAAGTCGAGGTTAAGAGATGTTCGTGGTCACATAGGAAGTGGCAGAGATGGGGTCTAGAGCAGCATGGGAAGCCCACTTGTGTCCCAGGCTGGATAAATGGGAGGGATTCTGCAGCCTGGTTGGTGCCATAATCCTGGCAGGGCTCCCTCGACTCCTAAGCACCAGCACCCTTGCTCCAGGGTTAGGATGCTGCTTCTGGGGCTTCCTGACTCATTGCCTGGTAGGGAAGTGAGTCAGTAAAATGGGAAGATCCCGGCCCATTGGAGGGGCCCCAGGCCCCCTGAGCAGCAGCCACCTCACCCACTCCATTTCCATAGGTCCTGGGTGTGGGCTGGGTTTGCTGGCTCCTGTTTGCTTCCCTGAACTCCAGGGCCTGGGCAGACAAGTGGGCCTGCCCTGCTGGGTCCAAAATGGGTCCAGCTTCTTACAGGAGGGCATGGAGCTAAGGCTTTTGCCCATGGAGACACGTATTTGTCCCCTTCTGATCCCATTTTTATGCCTTTCCTTCCAGGTGCTAATCATTGGTGGTGGGGATGGGGGTGTCCTTCGGGAGGTGGTGAAGCATCCGTCCGTGGAGTCTGTGGTCCAGTGTGAGATTGATGAGGTAAGTGACCTTTCTGGAAGAGAAATGGGCCAATCACGAGTCCCTCTGTCCTTCCCTCAGCATACCCCTTGGGTACTGAACTGCTACAACCCCGAGACTTCCTCCAGGCCCCCATGGGACCAAAAAGACCACGGTAAACTTGGGTTCCATCTGGGGAGATGGGGTACAAAATCAAGTGTAGTACTGTACTCTGCCATTCAGGTTCAAAGGGCAGCAGGTGCCTCAGTGGACAGAGCCAGTCCTGAAGTCAGGGAGGTGGTTCAGTTATTTTTGCTGCATCTAATTCTCTGTGGCCCCATTTGAGGTTTTCTTGGCAAAGATAATTAAAGTGGTTGACCATTTCCTTCTCCAGCTTTTTACAGATGGGGAAACTAGAGCAGACAGGGTGAAGTGACTTATCTGGGATCACACAGTAGTGGTTGGCCCTTTGCTTCTCCAGCTTGTTTTACACTTGAGGAAACTGAGGCAAGACTTGCCCAGGGTCACACAGCTGGGAAAGTGTCAGAAGTAGGATTTGACTCTGTGCCCTCCCGAGTCCCTCATTTAAAAATGAGATAAACAACCCTAAACAGTTTCAAGATTATTCAACTCCTTTGACCACTCCCTCCTGGAGTAAGCTGAGGAATCTCCCTTTGATGCATTGTGTCCCTTAATCCCTTCAGGGGCAAAGGTATTGATTATCCTGAGCTTGTTTTGCCTGCTCAGTGCATTTTCCCCAAGACCTTTTACAAATTTTCCAAAAGGGAAATGTCTAAACTTGAGTTGCTTAATATTTTTCAGCTGAACTGAAAAGCCTTTTTATACTTCCCCAAAGTACGAGATGATTTGGGATGTCTTTAATCATTAATCAATCACCACATTAATCATGGTGGTGGACATCAAAGAATGGGCCATCTATTGGGTTGTAGTGGAAGAAGCAGATAAAAAACTAAATTCACCTGATCCTGTGCTCAGGGAACAATTGCTATTTTATAGCTTATAGCAAGGGTTTTTAGCTCATTGGATCCTTGCCACCACCTGGGGTGGGATTTTGGCCCTTTTGAGGACTGGGGGCCCTGAGAGGTTTCCCTGGGGGAATCATCCCTAATAACCGTTAGAAGTGAGACTTCTGGTCTCCCTATCCCTGACTTCTCTCCAAAGACTAAGATCAGAACAAAGACAAATGACTTGCTCAGGATCACCTAGGGATTGGGGGGGCCCCCAAGTTCCTTTGAATTTCCTGAGGCTTTCCCTTCAAGAAACCAGCTTGGCTGGATCCTTGCTGCCTCGGGATCTGGGGAAGATGAGTCAGCTCCGGTCCCTTTCTCTGAATTCTTGCTCATCTTCTAATCCTGGGCTGGGCCTAGGCCGGGGCTTCTGGGGATGGCAGCTGATGGTGGCTGCTTGGTGAGCCCTGCCCATTGCTGGCTGGGCAGGGGAGGGTGGGTGGGTAGAACAGTCTGTTTTCTGTTTCTTCTGTCTTGGCTTTGAGAATTGAAAACATGTTGGGAATTGGGTCAAAAGCCCTGATTTCGCATCCCAGCACCACCACTACTAGCTCAGCATAGCTGCTGTTGAGTTGAGGCTCTCTAGTTTCCCTCCAGATTGATCTGGAATGCCCCCACCCTGAGGCTGTTCTCCGAGTCAGGAATGTTTCCCTTCTCCCTCCCCCCTCCAAAACAAGCTTATATTCACTAAAGGTATCCAGGGGTCATAGTGGACCCAGTGCCCGACTCAGAATCAGAAAAGGCCGAGTTTGAATCTGCATCACTCACTGGCTGTGGGGTTCTGGACACGTCACTTCATCTATATGATCCTCAGATCTTCATCTGTAAAGTGGGGATAATAGTGCCTACCTCAGAGGTTATTGTGAGGATCCAAGGAGGTGCTGTGTTCTTTAAAGCCCCATAGAAGTGTGAGGGCTGGGGCAGCTCGGTGGTGCAGTGGATAGAGCTCCAGCCCTGAAGTCAGGAGGACCTGAGTTCAAATCTGGTCTCAGACACTCACATTCCCTAGCTGTGTGACCCTGGGCAAGTCACTTAACCCCAATTGCCTCAGGAGGAGGGAAAAAAAAAAGTGAGAGCTACCATGAGGGTTACTTTGCCTGGGTCTGTGCATGCATAGCTTCCCCCCCAGGATGGCAATTCCCTCAGAGCAGGAAATGGTTCACTTCCATTTTGGAATCCCATTGAGCCTGGCCCATTGGAAGCACACAGTCCATGCTCAGTGGGTGACTGGCTAACCCTGAGCCCTTCTCCCTCACCCGGCTCTCCACAGCCCCCAGGAGGAAGTTCTCTTCCTCCCCCCAGGAATCACCTGCTTAGTGTCTGGTTTTGTGTTGATTTGTGTATGTGTCTGTGTGAACACAGCAGCCTGTCTGCTGGGGGCTTATGTGTACATACATGTTTGCGCACGTGTAACAGCCTGTCAGGTAGGGAGCTCATGTGTACTTGCATGCAGATGTGCAGCAGCCTGTCAGCCCAGAGATCCATGGGCACATGGGGCGGCCCGTGTGTACCTGAGCAGGTGCAGCAGCCGGGTCTGGGAGGCTCCCTCTCATTGGGACCCTTTTGGGGCTTGCACCCACTTGGTGCAGAGGATTGGGCCCCATTGGTTGGCCTGGTGCCTGGAGTCTTTGCAGGGGCACTGAGACTCTGCCCTGTGTCCCAGGACGTGATCCAGGTCTCTAAGAAGTACTTGCCGGGGATGGCCGTGGGCTACTCCAGCCCGAAGCTGACCCTGCACGTTCGAGACGGATTTGAGTTCATGCAGCAGAATCAGGACGCCTTTGATGTCATCATCACCGACTCCTCGGACCCCATGGGTGAGCGGAAGCAGCTTGTTTCTCCCCCGAGCTGGGTATACAACCAGGAGTGGCAACATTCCCCAGCTTCATCACCTCCCTTAGGGTTCCCACAGCCCAGGGAGGGGGTCCCCGGCCAAGGACTCGGCCTCTTTCAGGAGGGGAAGCTGGGGCCCATTGAAGCAGGCCCAGCCTGGGCAGCGGCTCCCCCTGCCCCAGGGGTCCTCGGCCCTCTGACCTCCAACTAGGGCAGGCTGCATCCTCCTTGCCTCCCCCATTCCCAGGCAGGCACTGGCAAGCGTGGGCATCTGTGGCTTCTCTCCTGTGTCAGGTCCTGCCGAGAGTTTGTTCAAAGAGTCTTATTACCAGCTAATGAAGACAGCCTTGAAGGACGACGGGATCCTCTGCTGTCAGGGTGAGCTCCGGGAGGGGGTAGCACGCCCCAAGACCCTCCCTCCCCACTAAGCCCATCCCTACGGGCAAGGCTACTGCTCAGTGCAGTGGATGGGATGCCAGGTACCTCATAACCACGGGCCTCAGTTTCCCCTTTGTAAGATGAGGGAGTTGGACCCCAAGAGTCTTCCTAGCTCTAAACTTCGGGTCCCTTGGGAAGGCTCAGCAGTGGAGAGAGATGGCTGTAGTCCCAGCATAGCCTGGGTGAGCACTCTCCCTGACAAGGCGACCTCTCCTCCCCCGTGCTTTTCCCCATCACCAGAGACCCTCTGTCCCCACCATCCCCACGGGACCCCCCTCCCCCACAAGGGAGCCCACCTCACTCCCCCCACTCTCCCCCAGGTGAGTGCCAGTGGTTGCATCTGGACCTCATCAAGGAGATGCGTCACTTCTGCAAGTCTCTGTTTCCCGTTGTGGAATACGCCTACTGCACCATCCCCACCTACCCCAGCGGCCAGATTGGCTTCATGCTCTGCAGCAAGACCCCGGTGAGCCCCAAGACCCCTTGTCCCTCTTACCTTCCCAGCCACCCCCAGGGCCTCTTCGAGTCAGCCAGAAGGGAGCGGCTGTTCTTGGGACCCTGACACAAAGGCAGGGTGGTTCAGTGGGGGAGCCGGGGGCCTGGGAATCCATCACTAAGCCCCTGGGTTGCCTGCTTTCTGGGCCTTCGTGAAAAAGCTGGCAAGCTGGACAGACTAGATGGTGTGCCAGAAGCAGGGGGGATCCAGCTGGCTTGGATTGTGGCATGGAGCCCTGGACGAGGTTGAGTAACTTGCCTTAAACTCTCCTCTCCTGTAAAACAAGGACTTGGGCAGGCAGCCTGGGCCTGCCCCCTGCTCTCAGCTGGGGCCTTTTTTGGCCCCAGATCCTACCCAGAATCCTTGGGTCTTAGCATCTTCCTTTCCTGCTACCTTCCTCTTACTCCTGTCTCGCCTCCTCCCCTGAGTCATTCCTGACTCCTTAAGCTACCAAGGCTATATAGGCCCTTTGCTCTGGAACCCACTTCTGTAATTCTTGGGGGTACCCATTTCCTCAGTCTCCTCATCTCCAGAGATTTAGGCTGGAGGGGATACATTTACCCCTGTATACCCCAAGTATCAGGTCGCGGTGTCCTTGAAATGCAAGAAGCTTGATTAGGTGGTGACCAAGAGCTTCTTGGGGGCAGAGGACTGAGGCCCTGAAACCCCCTCCCCAATTCACTCTTTCCCCCTCAGAGCACTAACTTCCGGGAGCCAGTGCAGCAGCTGAGCCAGGAGCAAGTAGAGAAAATGAACCTCAAATACTACAACTCGGACATCCACCGCGCGGCCTTTGTGCTGCCTGAGTTTGCCCGCAAGGTAATAACCAGGGTGCGGCAGAATGTAGTCACAGGGTCCGAGTTCAAATTCTGGGCTTTGCCATTGTGACCTCAGGCCAGTGATTTCTCCCATTGACTCTTCCATAAAATGAGGGGGCTTATATTGGACTGGGGTCCTGTTGATTACCTTCTAGCTCCAAATCCAAAATCAAGACCTCAAGAAGAAAAAGGGAAAGATCCCACCCCTTTTGTGGGTGCTTCTGGCCCTGTTTCTTCACCCCTCTGCCTTCTGGCCTTTCCACTACCCTCCCGTGATTCCCCTTGATCTCTTCCCCCAGGCCCTGAGTGACGTGTGAGGAGACCAGTATGTCTACCTTGGCCTCTCCCAGGGACTTCAAGCCACAAGCGCCCATTCCAAGATGCCCCTCTTCCTGCTCTGAGGGCATCGACTGGCACACGGCACCCCCTCCCGACTAAGGACCTGCCCCTCGCCAGCCTTCTTGCCCGTTGACCAAGTGTTACTGAACCCAGGACATGATTGAGGGGCTCCATGTGCCGTGCTCTGCTGGGCCGGTGGGGGGAGAGTACAAGATGTCTGTCTGTCTCTTGTCTGTCCAGTCTGGTCAATTAGCGTCTCTTAATATTGATCATCTGTGTACAGAACGATCCTTCTCACCTAACAAGCCCCTTCAGCAAACAGTGTATTTATAACTGAGTGTCTCTCTGGTGTCTTTGTTGGGGCCCTCAGGCAGTTCCCTTTCCGTGAAGTTTCCACCAAGACTGATGGCTTCAGGCTTTCCTCGACCCTTGGCAGTCAAAGGTTCCAATTCCTCCCAGGCTTGGGGGGTGTGGGGGGCTGACCTCGAGACCTCCATATAAAGGATACACATACCTTCAGTGACCCTTCGGTTCTAAAATCTTAGGATTCCACCTTGGCCCCTCATCTGGCAGAAAAAAGGGGATTGGACTAGATCTCTAATTTGCCTTCTGAGCTCTGTGATGCTATTTGGCTCAATCTTGGGCTTATTAAGGATTCTATTGAAGTAGCCCTTTCCAGAGACCAAGGCTTCCAGAAAAGTGACTTGTCCAAAGTCATTCAGGGAAGGTGAGAACCAGTGTTTGAAGTCTGAGGCACCTAGGTTGTATAAGCTCTCTGCAGGCAGGAGTTGTCCTAAAAATTGGAGGTAGAAATAGTGAAGTTTACTAGATGGTAAGTCCTGTGAGGGCTGGGATCACCAAGTAGCTTGCAGGATACTTTTAGGGTACAAAGGTGATCTGCTCTTGGGATTTTGTGGAGGAGATGCTAGTGGGAAGCAGAGACAAATTTAAAGGCTCTTGGGTCCAGAGAGATGAGTTGATCTTGCCCCAAGAAGGCTTCATGGAGATTTAAGCTTGGCTTTGACTTCTAAGACCTTTCAGGGCCTGCCATCAGAACAACAGAAAAAAAATAAAGTGTCAACCATTGATGCTTTCCATTAGCTTGGAATGCTTGCTAAGTCAAGAGACTTCCAGATATGGGATCGGGGGAGATGGAACTGGGGAAGGGGAAACCAGGGCAGCTAATCGCAGTGTCAGACTCCAGCTAGCCCATTCTATAGATAAATGGAACGAACATCCTCAGGGGTGCCTGACCCAGAATCCCCTCTACAACATGCCCAATGAGTGGTCAGTTAACTTATGATAAAGACCCCATAGTGGAGGGGGAGTTACGTGAATGATTATTCCTGGTGGCCAAGTCATTCCTCACTCATGACAGCCTTCATCTCCAGGTTACAGATTCCCAGTTCCTTCAACAGATTCTCGTTTGAAAAGGTGAACTGTCTACTTTGTGCTGAGCAGTTTGAGGCCCTGGGAATAGAGACAAAAATAAAGATGATCTTCCCCAAGCAGCAGATAGCCTGCTGAAAAACCCTTATTGTTGGGGAGGCTCTCAGCATTGTACCACAACCCCTAGGAGTTTAAATGAGAGAAGAGGAGGCTCCAGAGTAAATGATCTAGATGAGTATTTGGAAGTCTAGAATAGAAAATGAGTCTTGTTCTCTTGGACTCCACTGGACCAAGCCCGGAGCCATGAAGAGAGGGACAAGTTTTGGCTTTAAGGAAGGACAAACCCTGAAAGAGGAAATCAGAATGGATTATTTGGGCATGTTGTAGGAGGGATGTGGGTTGTGCAAAGGGTCCTGATCAAGATTTGTAGTTTTTCTGTTCACAATTTGACACGGCCCCATCCCATGTTTTGAGAGTGGATCTAGGGTTAGAGTCCACCTAAATAGGCCTTTCCCTCTCCATGGTGCTGATTCGTGGCTTTCTACCCTTCCTGGGCAGCTCCACACTGGTAGGTTTAGGATTATTACCTTGAATTTCATTCAGGCCAGACCAGTGCTCTCCTTAATCCAACTCATTGATTTCTTCAAATTGACCCTGCTGAGGGAAGCCTAGGGATTCTAAGAAAATGAGAGAGATACTATCTGGAGTGAGTGAGGGACTTAAACATGTCCAAGAGGGGCCTGAGGTCTGGACTGTGGGGGGGTTATACAGGGAAGAAGCTGTATTGGGAGGCAGAGACCCTTGCCCACAGGGAAGATGAATGGGTCCAGGTTGCCTGGGGCAGGGGTGGTGTCCTCAGATTAAATGAGGATAATCTATAAATAGTCCTGCCCATTAGAAAAAGGGCTGGGAAGCAAAAGATAACTAATAATAAGGGGATAATAGGGTTGACCAGCCTAAGAAGAAAGATTAGAGAAATTTGTGGGAAAGACTGGTTGATCTTAAGAGTTTGAGGATGAGGGATGGGGAATGGGGACAGGTACTGGAGGGTTTTAAATCCACTCCATCTCCTTAGCTCAGGTTAGCTGAAGTGAAGGCCAGGAGGGTAATACTATTTGTTCAGCTCTAGGGAAATTAGGGGAGTAGCCCCATTAGGGTCTGGCTAAAGAAGGGGCTAAGCACTCTCGGGAAGTGTTACCATCCTATGGATTTCTCCAGTGGCTCAGGGAGGAAAAGCCTGATCATAGATGATGGTGGTGAAGGTGGCTGGGAGCTGAGCCTTGGCTGCTGGGCTTCTGGAAAAATGTCAAGGGAATTAGGGAACCCCAGGGAGGAAAAACCAGTTCTTACCTTTTAATGACAAGGAAACTAGATAGAGTAAACCTACAATCCAGAACTGCACATTATGGGAGAGAGAAAGGAGACTTGGGAAACCAGGCTCTTGATCCCTCATTCCCCTGGGCAGGGACCCTAACACACCTCAGTATCTAATCTCCAAGTCTGTCTAGAAAGCCTTGGAGTCCTCAGCTCCTAAGATTGTGGGAGGAGGATTCCTAGGAGAATCTGCTTTCAGGTAATCACATGCTCCTGGCCAGGGAATATTCTCTATTCCTGGCTCTCTAGTCTGGGTAGTTTGGGCTTGTAAAGAGTGAATATAAAATAGGGCCATCTGTGTAAAGAGAGTTGTGTGTCTCAAAGGGAGGCAAAGTAAATAATTCTAGCCTCTTCTCCCCTTTCTCTTGAACAAAGGAGACTTCCTTTCAGGAGAGGAAACAGTTTGGACCCACTATGTTCTCCTTAGAGAAAAGGGGTACTGGGCTAGAAGTATATCTTTCTGCTCCCTTAATTACTAATCTAGTGGATAGGATCAAGTTCTTTCAAACTGATTGTCATTATTGGGGGGAGAACTCTTAAGGTCTATATCCTAGGTTTATCCCCTTCCTCACCGAATAGGAGTCGGATAGTGAAAAACAAACCTATTTATCCAAATACAAGCAAAATAAGACAAACTGGAGATAATACCTAATGGAGGAACTCTCCCTTTGAGGTGGGGATAGCTCAATCAAAGTTCTGCACTTCACCAGAAGGTGAAGTCTACCATAGCAAGCTGAGAACATGAGATGATAAATGTCATTTCTAGGCAGCTAGGAGATGTGGTAAATAGAACACTGGATCACGAGTTAGAAGACAGAGTTCAAATCCAACCCAACATTTAAAAGCTGTATGATCCTGGGCAAATCATTTAATCAGCCTATTTCCTTATTGGTAAAATGGAGATAATAATAACACTTAGTTTCCAGGGTTGTTGGGAGGATAACATTTATGAAATCCTATATAAATATTATTACCTCCATACCTCAGTTTTCTCATCTGTAAAATGAGGGAGCTGAATTTGGGAACTAGTAGAGTCTCTCCAAGGTTTAAATCTATGATCTTGTAGTAATGGCTATTGTTAGGATTATATAACTTCTGGGATGGAGAGATAGAAGGGTGACCCTCTCCTCTCCCACTATCATTTTTGGGAGTTATTTCCTTATTAACTCTTAAAACCTGAAGGAGTTGGTTAGTACACCCACCCCACATACCCCCTAGGTGGAGGGCTAACAGGCCCTCCAATACAGACCCTCCAATGGGTAGTAGGGATGCTTCAGCAATGGACTAAGACTGGCTTTGGACATGAGGACAATCTCCTCCACTCTTAAGACAAACAAAGATTTCTTTTTCTCCTTTCCCCAACCCACTACAATTCAAAAGGGCAACATTCGAGGAAAAAACAAATTAGATCATATATGGGGGAGGGGAACAGGAGACTAGTTTGGACTGAGTGTAAGAATAATAATGAAGAACATTTATTCAGACTCTGTAGCCCTAAACTTTACAAGGGACAAAATTATTTCCTTGAATTCAAAGGTTATTAGCCCCATTTTTCTTTTTTGTGACTTGCCCAGGATCATACCTAGTAATTAAGTGTCTGAAGTCATATTTGAACTTGGGTCCTCTTCACTTCAGGACTGGTAGTCTATCCACTGTGCCATCTAGATGCCTTCTATTAGTCCTATTTTACAGAGGAGGACCAGAGAGAGGTTACCCAAAGGATCAGTGGCTGAGTTGTGAAGTAAAATGCAGGTCTTCTGGCTGCCAGTGACAAGATTTACCCACCACATTAGAGAAGCAGCCTTATGTGACAACTAGAATAAAATCTAGAATATCATAGAACAGACTAGAATAAGATGGACTTTAGGCCATGTGACCAACAAGATGGAGAAATAGACATTTTTCTCTAATTCTTGATCTCTCAAAACTCCAAAACAAATCAGACAGTAAAGATGAAGCATCAGCAACTGTCTTAATCTAGAACAGAAGTCAACCATGTGACTTTTGGGTTCTATGAAGCCCACAGCATTTCTGAATGCTGCTCAAATTAGAATTAAGTGGAATTGGGAAACATTTAATAAAATAAACCAAAATAAGGTAAGACAACATAGATAATACTAGCATCATGTGGTTTTGGAGTTAATGTTTGGCTCACGGGGATCCTTATGTTTCTCTGATTTCTATTTGTGTTTGACAATAGCATTCTAGAACCCGGCTTTTTAAATTACGGTTTACAACCCCAATATGGGGTCTCAATTGAATGTGGACATCACAAAATTATGATTTCTTATTGGAAAATGTTTGATTTGTATACCTATTTTATGTTTACATACCCAGGGTCACAAATTTCTCAGGTGAAAAGGGATCACAAGTGGATAAAGTTTTAAGAAATCCTATTCTGGAATACTTTGAATCCAAAAGAAAGGATTTTGTAAAATAAAAACAGTTTGTTTTTCCAAATGCATACAGAAATAATTTTAACATTCATCCTTGCAAAACCTTGTCTTCTAAATTTCTCCCTCATCTCTCCCCCCCCCCCTTAAATAGCAAATAATCCAATATAGATTAAACATGTGCAATTCTTTAAGCATATTTCCACATTTGTCATGCTACTATTGAGGCTGGGAAGTGGGGACCCCAAAAGTTTGAGCCCCAGACTGGTGTCACAAGGGGTCTCAAAAAATTTGCAGGCTTGAACCTATCTCCTAATCAAGGGGCAAAACTTTATTGTAAGTAACTCCATTAAAAAGCAGACTGAATTGTAAGGGAATTCAGTAGAGAAACAGAAGGGAAGAGATACATTTATCCAGCTTTCAATCAGAGATATGCTAATTCTATGGCTCATGGGTAGGAAGGAGTGGCTCTTGGTTGACCAGATTATTCCTGATAAGATTACCAGTCAGCAATGAATTGAGGAGTGGTCTTATTCACTATTGTCTCAGGAGTTTGATCTGTGGGAGTTTTCTTTAGCCAGAAGCTATCTGACTAAGGAGTGGTCAGACAGATTGAGTATGAGGGTTTCCTGAGGCAGATTCCCAAACTAGAAGATTTAGGACTATGACTTATTTTTAGAACAGAAGTCCCCCTAAAATCAGGGGACCACAAAATCATATTACATCACTACAAAAGAAAAATAAGAAAAAAAAAAAACCAAGCAAATGATAACAATAGGTAAAAATATTATGCTTTGATCCACATTCAGTCTCCATAGTCTTCTCTCTGGATGTGGGTAGCTCTTTCCATCACAAACCTATTGGAATTGCCTTGAATCACCTCAAAAAAAAGGTTTAAAAAAAACAAACAAAAAACCATGATCTGAGACCTACCTCTTCAAGAGAACAGAAAAACAGGGCATTTGTCTGGGCTTAAAATGGAGCTCAACACTCTCCTATACTCCACTCTTCCAGGCCTCAGAGACCCAAACCATAGAAATCAACCCTATAGTACCAGTGTAACAACTCTGAATTGCCAGTGCCAGGCCAGAAAACTAAGGAACAAATGAATAGGACAGCAGGACAGGGCACTATGCATGTGAGAAGGGCTTTAACACTCCACTAAATCTGAGGGAGAGTTCAACATCCAACTAAAGTTACTTCTGTCCACTTGGAGCAGAGGCAAGTCTGGTGAAAAATGAATTGTCCAACAGGGGAAGAGGCCGAGACACTCAGATCCTGCCCTCTTGGAAACCTCCAAGAGAAGGGAGAGAATCAAAAAGTGAGTAATAGAGGAACAGAAGGGGATGGGGAAGACTAAAGCTATCAAAGATCTGAGAAAAAAGAAAACCCAAAGACCTTGAATATAAATAAATAAATAAAAATCACAGGAAAAAATGCTAACAGAAGGAAATGTGGCTTTTTAATCCAATAAATGAATTCAGACATCTCTGAATAAATACTGCAAAGCTTTGGGCAATGACCCAATACTTGATGAAACAGAGGACTTCATGAAATTTGAGAAAAACAGGGAACTACAGCCTGCTCTTCCTGATGATTCAAAAAAGCAATGAGAATTAAAAGAGTAAAATTTATGGTCTGAATAGCAAAAATAATGGCCAGAATAAAAACCTGGAATCTCTGACATTTCATCAAATAAAAGAGAACAATTGATTGGGAATGCAAATACACAGAAGTAAAGGACAATCTAGATGCAAAAAACAATAGCATTAAAAGAAATTCTTTTCATTCTTCAAGCAAAATATAGTGATCTTAAAGACAGAGACAATCGAAGAATGATGTCTCCAAGAAGACTGACAATCCTGAGCACCATAATTCAAAAAGTAATAAAAGAACTGGCTGCCCAGAACATTTGAACATAGAAAACAAAGAACCACTTGAAAGAATTCATAGATTGCCTCCAGAAAAAAATTGAGGCTATAACCTCCAAGACACTTAATGGTTAAATTAGCAATTCAGTTCAGAAACAAGTTCTGCAAATGACCAGGAGAAAGACCTTCAAGTCCAAAGGAAAGGATATTCTAATAATATCAGACCAATCCCAACAGAAAATGCAGGAGAGAATAGGATAATTTGGTCCAAAGACAAATGAAGTTTAGAATGCAGTCCAGGGTCATCTACCCTATATATCTGAGTTTAATCACAAATGGAAAAAAAAAGATGAACAATAATAAAGAGATGTTTGAAACACTGTTAGAAAAAAAAAAAAGAAAGATATGACCTGCTTCTCAAACATTCTCAGACAATGGAGATGCAAAAGGGTGAATAAATGCAGCAGCCAAAGATACAACTGACAGCAGAGTGACCACTAAGAAATTTCTTTCTAAATGAGATGAGGTAAAGACAAAAGTCTGGTGGAGATAACAGTGAAGAGGTGGATGGGAGAATTAAAGACAGAATCTAGTGAAAAACCTATCTACAGGTGAATCAGTGATTTTTTTGATGGGTTTTTGTTTTTTTGTTTTTTTGGTGTGACATTAAAAAATGGAAGACTACATAAAAAGGGGTGAGAGGAACAGGGGGAAAAAAAGAAAATATGTCAAATCAAGCAATGAGAGGATAGTGACTTGCCTTTAGAAGAAGAAAATGCAGGGGAGAAAGTAAGGAAGAAAGGAGAAAAGATTTAAAAAGGAGAGAAAGGAAGGGGACTCTGTCTTGGTATGAGAAGGTGTTCCATTGATGGATGCTCCTATGGGTGAAGACAGATGATACGTGAAGGAAAATGGGAACCTTATACTAGGTATAGTCTAGGGGATTTTTTTGGTGCTTGAAAAAAAAATTTGTCTTACTTTGGTGGGGAGGTAGTTTGAATCCTAGAGGAAAACTGGCATCTGAAAAGTAGGACATGCACCAGGGAGGAGATTCTGAGGCAAAAGGAGGGGACAGGTAAGCAGGACAAGGCATAGATCAGTGGTGGGTTGCACAGATTGGGGAGAGAACACCCAAGGGGGAGGATGCTCTCTGATACTTACAAGAATTGGGATTATTCTAGGAGTAAATCACAATGGAAAAGAAGAATCCATGGTCAAGCAATATACTAGTCTAATCTCCAAGTCAAATAGATTATACTTGACTAAGAGGGAAAAAAGAAGAAGAATTATATAAACAGAAAAAAGCAGAAAAGAAAAAAAAGTAACTAATAAAACCCCAAAGAGAAAGGAATAATAAATAAGAAAGGACTTCAGGAGTGAAGGGAAAAGAGCTGGTGGGAATAGTACCATCTTAAACATTAAGCTAAAGTAACTAAAGTAACATGGTTTTTACAGCAGGAAAGTGGGGAAGGATCACAATTTGGGGGAAAAAAACTAATATTAGCAACAAATGGAAAATGTACAAAACTAACTTTCATAGATTATGTACACATAAAATAAAACTGAGAGGAGGAGGAAAAAATTTATCATGAATCAATAAGAATCCAAAAAAAGCAGGAGATGCATTTATACTACCTGACAAAACAAAAGCAAATATAAAAAATACTAAAAGGGGGGATAAATAAGGAAACTACATTAGGCTGAAAAGAACAGTAGATGACAAACAAATATCAATAATAAATTTATCCATTCCAAATGCTTTAGCATCCAAATTAATAAATATCTGAGCTACAAGAAGACTTAGTAACACAATAGCAAAAGAAGATTTTAATATCCCTTTCTAAGTTTGGATGAGTCTAATAGATAAACAATAGGGAAATATGGAACTGGACAAAATTCTGGAGAAATTAAAGTTAAATGCTATATGGTGTCTTCTAAATTGGACTGCAAAGGAGTGTACATATTTCTCAGTACTACATGGAATTTTACAAAAATTGAACATGTACTAGGGGGCAGAGATATTGTACGCAAATATAAAAAGGCAAAAATAGGCAATACACCCTTTACAAAAAATAACTCGAAAATAATAACAGTCCAGGGAATCTCAAACAAAAGACATGGATCCAAATGGAGACATAGCAATAAAATCCTAAATAATGAGTGGTTGAAAGAAAAAAAAAATCAGAAAAAATTAAGAATTATGTAAAATTCTGATAATGAACCAACATGCCAGAATATCTGGGATATAGCTAAAGCAGTCTTTAGGGAAAGAATAATTTCCATACAAAAATACATGAACAAAACAGAAAAGGAAAGGATTAGTGAAAACTTAACAAATAAACAAACCTAAAATAGTCATAAAAAAGGAGATACTAAAAATTAAAGGAGACATAAATTGGAAACCAAAAATAAGTAGAAATAAATAAAAAGTTCGTTCTTTGAAAAGAGTGATTACATGTATGTATCATTGATTTGATTAAAATGATGAGATTAGTAAATCAAAGCAATAAAGTAGCAAATGAGCAAGGTGAAATTGATGTGGCTATTGTACCAAATGATGTGGTTGTAGGCAGCGCCAAATGATAAGATTGATGTAGGCATCAAATGTTAGGGGTTGAAGAATTCATAATGGCTGTTCTCTTTGGCAAAAGGTAAGTTTATTTAGGAGAAGAGGTTACAGAAATGGAGTTGGGAGAGCACATAGTATGGAAAGGGATTTTAGTAATTAATGATGGAAAAGACAAGTTGCCTAATGGAACTCACAATTAGCCAGGAGAAAGGCAGGTTAAACCCTAAAAGGGATTTAGCACCCTGAAAGAGTTAATTAGCTCTAAGGAGGAGAAAGACCATACTGCACAGTGGGGATTTGGGGGGGATGAGAGGAGAGACATCACATGGTGTGAGGGAGGGATGAAAGGAAAGACACCCCGAGGCAGAGTTCTGTGATGGACTGACTCAGAGGAGTTCAGTAAAGATGGTGTGGGCAGATTTGTAGGGGAAATTTAACCTCAGGGACATGACTGGGATTTCTGACAGGGCATAGCTGGGCTGTCCATGACCTCCACAGAGGGTGGGCCTCAGGAGTTTGACATAACTTGGATTTCTTGGCTGGACACGGCAAGGTGGGGCCACCCATGGGGGATTTAAAGGGGGGGACCACTACAGAGAATGGGACCACAAAGCTAAACTAATTCCTATCAGTGTCCTGCCCCAGGGAGCAATTCCATCAGTATTTCATTCTGTCTGCCTACCACATCAGGAACCTCATCAAAATCACAAACTAAAAGAAATAAAAAATAATAATAATTATCAGAACACATTATGAAGTTATATGTGAACAAAATAAGAACACAAAGGAAATAAAAGAAAACCTTCAAAAATATAAAATATTCAAACTATTAGAAAACCAGATAGAGATCTCAAATAATCCAATCTCAGAAACAGAAATAGTTATAAAAAAAAAAAAACCCTCCTATTCATTTTGGATTCACAGAAGAATTCTATCAAACTTTTAAAGAATAATTAGTATAGGGGCAGCTAGGTGACACAGTGGATAGAGCACCAGCCCTGAAGTCAAGAGGACCCAAGTTCAAATCTGGCCTCAGACACTTAACACTTCTTAGCTGTGTGACTCTGGGCAAGTCACTTGACCCCAATTGCCTCAGCAAAAATAAAAAAGAATAATTAGCATTTACACTTCACAAATTATTGTAAAAAACAGAAGAAAAAACACCTTACTGTTAGGTGAGCCTCCTGCTAGTGGGTTCTGGGATCTAATTCTGACCAGCAGAACAGATCCCTTCATATGAGCAGATGATAAGGAGACTGAGAGGCAATTGCATTCTGACCTCACTCCTTTTCCCTCTTGCCTTTATTTCATTCCCAATTCACAAGCAACATCTGTGTCAGTAAAGGCTGAGTTGCAATTCCTTCAGAGGTGTTGATTCACAGCTGTGGGGGCTTTTGGAGAATCGCCCTGCCCCTTCACCCTCAGGCATGGTCCTTAACAATTCCCCATTTTTTGTTATATGGGAACACTTATTTTTCCCCCAAACAGCATGGCCAGTAAGTTTGTCAATATTGTGAATCAGCTGTAATCTGAGTCCGTATGCTGAGGGATATAAACAGCTCTATCAAAGTCTTTTCTGTCCTATTCCTCTGGATGGTTGCAGGGTGAGATGCTATAGCAGCTGTTGAATCTTGTGAAATATAATTTGCTCTAACATAGTCCATCATGGAGACAAACTCTGACAGAGAAAAGGATTGTAGTCAGAACAGGCATTTTTCACAAGTCTCTCAGTTTCCTGACTCGACCCTTTGATGTGTTGGCCCATTTTAATTACCCTGACTGAAAAAATCTTACTGGGTCTCTTCTCCCTTTCCTTCCCCATGGGTTACTAAAGGAACTCTCCTGGGAGGATCCTACTCACAAATGGCTCTTGGGCACTACTACTTCTTTATTTCTTGTATTTCTCATGTTCCTGTTTGGGCGCCATTTGTTAGGAAAGCCTCCTGCCAGTGGCTGCTGGGGAATCTAATTTTGACCAGCAGAACAGATCCCTTTATGTGAGCGGATGATAAGGACAAAAGGAGACTGAGAGGCAGTTGCATTCTGACCTCCCTCCTTTTCCCCTCTTGCCTTTATTTCATTCCCAATCCACAAGCAACATCTGTGTCAGTAAAGGCCGCGTTGCAATTCCTTCAGGGGTATTATGATTCACAGCTGTGGGGGCTCTTGGAGAAACGGCCTGCCCTTTTATACTTAGGTGTGGTCCTTAACACCCTACCATAATATTTTTATGAAATAATTATAGTCCTAATATTTAAATCAAGAAAAAGTAAGACACAAAGAAAATGATCATTAATGAAATTAACTCAAAAATTTAAAACAAAATTCTACCAAACAGATTACTGCAATTTAGCTAAGGAATAATCCATTTATGGTTCAATATTAGGGGAAGAAACACTATAATCACAATAAAAACCAAAACATATAAAACCACACAATCATCTCAATAGATGCAGGAAAAAAGCCTTTGATAATATAAAGCACTTTTTTATATTAAAAATCCTACAACATATAAACATAAAGGGACCTTTTTCAGATGTTATAAAAACTATTTATCTAAAACTAAGAACAAGAATCATATACAATAGAAATACCTCAGAACCTTCCCCAATAAGTATAGGAATAAAGCAGGAATGCTCACTCTCCCCATTATTATTTGATATAGTTTTGGAAATGCTAGTAGCATCAATAAGACAAGAAGAAGAAATCAAAGTCATAAAGTTAGGTAAAGAGGAGATAAAACTACCCTATTTGCTGATAATATTTGGGAAATCCTAGGGAATGAGCAAAGATATTAATTGAGATAATTAAAAGCTTCAGTAAAGTTACAGGCTACAAAATAACGCCTTAAAATCAACAAAATTTCTCTATAGTAATGACAAAACACAAGAAATAATAGCAGAAATATCATTCCAAATTACAACCAAATGGATAAAATATCTGGAAATTGATCTACCAAAGCACACAAAAGACTTATAGAGATTTAATTACAAAGTTCTCCTTAAAGAAATAAAGAACCAACTAAACAACTGGAGCAATATTCAGTGTTCATGTCTAGACTGTCCTAATATAATGAAAATGACAATATTACCAGAGTTAATTTATATTTTTAATGCTGTACTAATCAAATTACCTAGTACCACTGGTACTAGAACTTGATAAAATAAGAACAGAATTCATTTGGAAAATCAATAGATCTAGAACATCAAGGGAAATGATGCAAAGAAGTAAGAATAAAGGAAGAATAGCCTGCAGACTTCAAACTATAATGTAAAGTAGCAGTCAACAAAAACACCTGGGTTTGGATTAAAAAGAGACATAGATCATTGAACTAAACTAGACAAGGGAAAATTAAGAAATACTGAAATTTGGTAACCGGCCTAGGATCATGGGATTTGAATTAGTCTTCCTCATTCCAAGCCTTTCCCTTTTAAGCACTGCACCATATAGAATATTAGAATAGAATTGAAAAGGTAGCATTTGTCTAAATTACTTTTCATTAGAGGAATGTAAATTAAAACAACTCTGATATATCACCAAAAAGGAAAGTGATTATTGGAGAAAACTTGGGAAAACTGGGACCCTCATTGACTGTTGGTGAATTTGTGAATTAATCCAACCACTCTGGAGAAGAATTTAAAACTATGCCCAAACTGTGTATACCCTTTTATCTGACAATACCACTATAAGATCTATATCCTAAAGAGATCATAAAAAAGGGGAAAGGACCTACATGTGCAAAAAAAAAAAATATTCCTAGCAGCCTTTTCTGTGGTTGCAAAGAATTGGAAAATGAAAGAATACCCATCAATTGGGGACTGACTGAACACTTTGTGGTATACACATGCAATAGAATACTATCATGCAATAATAAATAATGAATAGGCAGATTTTGGAAAAATCTGGAAAGATTTATATGAACTGATGCAAAGTGAAAAGAGTAGAACCAGGAAGACATTGTATACATTATCAACAACATTGGGTGACATCAACTGTGAATGACTCAGTTCTCAGCAACATAATGATCCAAGACAAGAACAAAGGACTTAGAAAGGAAAATGCATTCCATATTCAGATAAAAAATTGATGGATTCTACTGCAAATAGATGCATTTTTCCCCATTTAATTTATTCTTTCTCATTTTTTTTTAAATTGGGATCTGTTTCATCTCTTACAACTGTGACTAATATGGAAATAAGTTTTATATAATAGCACATATATAAACTATATCAAACAGCCTACCATCTTTGGAAGAAGGGAAGGAGAAAAATTTGGAACTCAAAATCTCATGAAAATGAATTCTACAGCCTTTTGTGTAGTGACAAAAAACTGGAAATTGAGTGGATGCCCATCAATTGGGGAATGGCTGAATAAGTTATGGTATATGAATGTTAAGGAATATTATTGTTCTATAAAAATGATAAGCGGGATGATTTCAGAAAAGACTTAACTAAACTGAAGCTAAGTGAAATGAATAGATCCAAGAGAACATTGTACAGAGCAACATCTCTAGATGTTACTGTTGTTTGTTTGCTGTTTTTAAATTTTTTTCTCATTTTTTTCCCTTTCTGATTTTTCTTGCACAACATTTCCATAATGAATATGGAAATATGTTTAGAAGATTGCACATGTTTAACTATAGTGGATTGCTTGCTGTCTACAGGAGAGGGAAGGCAAGGAGAAAAAATTGGAGCACAAAGATTTGCAAGGATGAAATGTTGAAAACTATCTTTGCATATTTGGAAAAATAAAAAGCTATTATAAAAAATTTTAAAACAAGTACTACAAATTTTCTTGACATACAACTGGGAAAAATAAAACATTACTTAATGAAAAAATTAAGAAAATCATGGTTTCAAAAATTAGAAAAAGAAAAGGTAGCATTTAGTAGCTATTGTTATTCTCATTTTGCAGATAAGAAAAATGAAGCTGACAAAGATTAAGAGACCCTTAGAAGGTCATAAACCTATTAAATATCTGAGGCAAGATTCCAACTCATATCTGTCTTCCTAACTTGAAAACCTGCCTCTAAAACTATAGCACCTAGAATTAGGAAGAATGCAGTTCAAAACTGGATTTATTTAAACTCGATGTCTCACTTTCTCATCTATACAATGTAGAGATTGGATTTGATGGCCTTTGAGATGGCTTCTAATTCTAAATCTAGACTCTTTTAAACCATTCTGCCTTGAAGTGAATTTGAGGAGATTAAAGTGCCAGAAATGTGGTTAGTGTAAGTGAGAGACAGGAATAGGGGCTGATGGTTTCAGGAAGGCTGATGGCCTTTCATGGCCTTCCCATTGGTTGGCCAGGACTAGAATTCAGTCTGGGAAGATCTGATTCTGAGAACGCTTCTAGAGCACCTGAAGGAGGAGGAAAGTCTGAAAGAGCTCCCTAAGACTCCCTCAAAACAGAAGCAAGCTCCCTGCGGTTCCTTTCTTCCTCCACACAGCTAATGAGGTTAAGTGCTAATTTGAATTCAGGTCCTCCTGACATCAAGGCTGGTGCTCTATCCACTGCACAGTCTAGTTGCCCCAAAATGTTCACCTTCTGCTAATTGCTCCCTGTAATTTCCAGTCTCTCCAATTCCCCCAGGCTCCCTCTCTCCTGGCCATCAGCTTGTACTTGAAGTCTTGCTCATTGCTCTAAGGCGAATCAGTCTCACAATTCTCTGGACAAGATCACTGAGCTTGGGTAAGCCACAATGTCCCTGAGCCTCAGTTTACTCAACTATAAAATGGAAGCAAATGGAAGAGATAGTCCCTGAGATCCTTTCCAGCTCTAAAGACATGATCCTATATTTATCTAAATATAACCTTCCCATTCCCCAACAAACTAACATCTACCCTTGTCCTTCTGCCTGTCCCAAACCACGAGAAGCATGTTTTATGTTGAAAAACAAAGTGTGTCCATGAGACAAGTCAGAGTGTCATGGGATTTGAGCTCTTCTCTTGGTGAAAGAGGCAAGGGTAGAGGAGAGGAGCTATGGTCCCTGCTAGCCATAGATAAGAGATACAATCTGTCCTGGTATGTCCCCCAGTGACAACCACAGAGATACCCCGATACACAAAGACACACACTTTCCACCCCACCACTGCTATGGACTCCCTGGACCTTCTACAGCATCAGCAGCATCCTGTCCTGAGACTGTGCCGGTCCTGAGAACACTAGAGGGAGGACAGGAGTAGCAAACAGGCTGGGTTTAGACCTGGTGGGACAGTGTATATCCCAGTCCTGACTGCCCAAATGGGAGGGGGGTGACTAAGTAGATAAATGACCAGTTGGGTTTGCCCTGTGTTGAGCCAGTCGGTGACTTAGAGCATAGAATGTCAAAGTTGGAAGGAATCCTAGAACAGAGAATATCAGAGCTGGAAGGGACCTTAAGGGACAGAATGTCAGAACTGGTAGGGATCACTGAATACAATGTCTCAAAACAGTATGTCAAGGCTGGAGGAGGCCTTAGAATATATCTGATATGTTCTGTCTGATAAAGCTAGAAGTCTTCCTAAAACAGAGAATATCAGAATTGGGAGGGGTCTTAAAGAAGGACTTAGAATTTAAAATGTTAAAGCTGGAAGACCTTAGAATATAGACAGCCCAAACTCAATTACTCCTTAGAACACAGACTATCAGAGCTTAGAACACAATCTATGCACAGTTGATTGGATCATAATTCAGGGTTCTGGAACTGGTGGGGGGTGGAGGAGATTTGGAGAGAAGTATAGGTTTCCTTAATGATTAGTAAGATAGTTGTGGAGGGGATGGTGGAGAGAATATAAAGTACAGTGGCTTAAACTGTCACTAATAATTGGGAGAGCAAGGTTCCAGGAAATTTGTTCCTTCCAGGTTCCGTCTCTATGTGGGTGGGAAAATTCTGTGCTTCTCTGAGGTTTTCAAGCTCATGAAACACATCCAATGATAAACTGGTTTGGATTCATAACTGGTAGAGTCAGAGTATTTTTGTGCTCATTTTACAGATGAGAAAACTGAAGTTGATAGAGATTAAATATTTGGAATGGGGAGTCACAGCATGGAAGTCTGACCTAAGGAACTAGAAACCCACCTCAGATGCTCTAGTTCTGTGATCTTGGGCAAACTACCTCCCTGGGCCTCATCTTACAAAAGTAAGGCAGTTGAACTAGATGGATGCTGAGGTCCTTTCCAGCTCTTAACCTACAATACTGTTAATCTGTGACCCAGAGAGAGGAAGATCCAGGTTCAAATCTCACCATAGACACATGTATGAGCCTTCTTTTTGAATCTGTTATCCCATCTGCAAAATCAGGGCAATAATAGCTTTAACCTTGGGTTGTGTGAAATTGATAACCTTCTGCACAAATAAAATTAATGCAACTAGTATAAGGAAGCAGGTGAATACAGATTAGATTGTGTGTGTATTTATATATACACACATATATTTACATATTTATATCTGTGTATCTCCACACACACACATACACACACACACACACACACACACACACACACACACACACACTTTTGCTGGCTGTTTCCCTCTGCTTAGAATTCTCTCTTCATTTCTTGCCTCCTGGCATGTTTAGCTGCTTTCAAGTTCCACCAAAAATCGTACTTTTCTGAAAGAAACCTTTTCTGGTCCCTAACAACAACAACTACTACTACAACTACGACATAACTATGTCTACAACAACTACTACTACTACAATAATTGATAATAATTTTCTAAATATCTTACACACGTACTATTTTATGGTTTACAAAGTACAAATATTATCTCATTTGATTCTCATAATAATCCTTGTAGATTTGTGAATTGTTATTTTTTTTAAAGAAAGTAAAATTAGAATGCATTCAGACTTTATCAGTTCTTTCTCTGAAGACTGAGAACAGTTTTTGTTATAAGTCCTTCAGAATTGTCTTAGTTCAGTGTATTGCTGAGAGTAGCTAAATCATTCATAGCTAATTATTGTATAGTATTGTCACTGTCTACAATGATCTCCTGGTTCTGTTCGTTTCATTTTGTATCAGTTCATTTAAATCTTTCCAGGTTCTTCTCAAATCATCTTGCTCATCATTTCTTATAGGGCAACAGTATCCCATTATAATCATATACAACAACTTCTTCAGACAATCCCCAATTGATGGGCATCCCTTCAGTTTCTAATTCTTTGCACCAATAAAAGAGCCGCTATGAATATGTCCTTCCTCCCACTTTTTAAAAATCTCTTTGGGATACAGATCTCCTGATGGGGCACAGCTCCTAGGGGAAAACATAGCAGTGATGGGGTCCCCTGAACATAGAGTGTTTTTGTTCTAACAGTCTAACTGATTATAAAGTCTTCTGGCCACGGGATAGTCCCACAAGTCAAACTCCTGAGACAATAGTGAATAGAGCACTCCTCAGTTCTAGGCTAACCAAATTCCCAAGACAATAGTGAATAGACTACTCCTTAATTCTATCACTAGACCATAAAATTAGCATATCAGTGACATGAAGCACCAGATCTCTCTTTTTCCTATAAAATTAATTATCTTCTTGCTTCTGCTTCTTTGCTAATACCTTTTGGGATTTAGTCTGCAATTGTCAGCATAATGAATTTTTGCCCCTTAACTTGGAGACAAACTGAGTTTGAGAATTCTTTTGAAACTGACCTGGGGACCCTTAAACATTGTTGGGGTGCTTTATCCCTCAACACTAGTAGTGGTATTCCTGGGTCATAGGGTATACACAATTTTATAGCCCTCTATACATACTTCCAAATGTTCTCCAGAATGGTTGGATCAGTTCACAACTCCACCAACAATGCATTAGTGTCTCAGTTTTCCCACATCATCTCCAACATTTGTCATTTTCCTTTTCTCTCATTACCCAATCTGACAGGTTGTTTTTATTTGCATTGCCCTAATCAATTGTGACTTAGAGCATTTTTTTCATATAAATATAGACAGTTTTGATTTCTTCTGAAAGCTACTAGTTCATATCCTTTAATCATTTATCAGTTGGAGAATGATTTATAAATTTGACTCAATTCTCTCTAAGTTTGAGAAATGAGGTCTTTATCAGAGAACCTTTCTGTAAAATTTTTTCCTGTTATCCTGCTTTCCTTCTAATCTTGGCTGTATTGCTTTTGTTTGTACAAAACATCAAAAATATTCACTTTACATCCCATAATGCTCTCTATCTCTTATTTAATTAATAATGCTATTATTAATACTATTTTTCAGATGAAGAAACTGAGGCTGAGAAAGGAAAAGTGATTTGCTGCTGAAAACAGAATTAGTAAGAATCTAAGGCAAGATTTGAATATATCTTCTCAATTCTAGGTATACTACTCTATCCATCGTGCTACCCAAATGCATCTAAATCCTATTGTCTTCCCTCTGTTGATTATCTGTGATTTATTCTGTCTATAACTTCATTCATAAGTGTTTTTTTGTGTCACCCCCCATAAGGAGAAAGCTTCTTTATATACTGAATTATAGCTGCTAGCCAAGAATTGGAAACAAAGTCAATGCCCATCGATTGGGGGATGGCTAAATAAACTGTGATCTGTGAGGGTAATTAGAATGTGATTGCAGAGTGAGAAATACATGTGATAAATTCAGGGAAGCCTGGAAAGATCCAAGAACTGATGCAGAGTGAGGTAAGCAGAGCCAAGAAGATAATAGATGCAATGACCATAACTGTAAATGGAAAGAACAAATAGATGTTGCATGATTACAAAGAACAAGCCCGGTCCCAAAGAAGAGAGGTGAGAAGACGTCTTCTCCTATATCTTTGCAGAGATAAAAGATTTATGAGTGTGGACCATTGTATATATGATCAGATTTTTTCAATGTATTGATTAATTTTGCTTTTTTATTTTTTTATTATTTTTTATTATATTTGTTTTTTGTTGTTGTTGTTGAGAAATTGGGGTTAAATGACTTGCCTAGGGTCACACATTCAAAAATGTTTTTAAAAATATTAGAATGGCTCTCTGAGAGTGAGTAGAAAGATGAATACAGGGAGAAATGTAGGCAATGTGAAAACAAAAGATCATTAAATAATAAGTAATAGTTTAAACCTCACAAGGTTTTGTTAGGGAAAGGGCTTGGACCTATGGTTTTGTTGGTAGATGGAACTAACTCCTATCTAAACAGTACAGTACCTTCTGTGCCATTCAGTCTCAGAGTTAGTCACCTAGAGCACTAAGAGAATTAAGTTAGTCACTTATCCAGGGTCACACTATCAGGATTGGTCAGAAGTAAGAAACCCAGATTTTTGCGGTTTGGAAGTCTTCTGTCTTTCTCCCCTAGTCACCCTTCTTCTTGCAGGGTTGCTCTGAACAGCCAGTGAAATAACATAAATGAATTGTATTGCAAAATTTAAAGCCAAAATAAATAAATGATAAACTTGAAAACCAAGGAAAATAACATTAGTAATGTTCTTACACAGTATTTAGTATAGTAGGTGCTTGATAAATGCTTGTTCCCTTCCTCCCTGAAATGCCAGCTACCTGGCACAAAAGGCTTAATGTCTGGGCTGAGATGTCTGTGTTAGTAAAATCAGGCTCAGGGGGATTAATTTAATATCATAAAAGTTTTATGAAAAATATGGAAACTTTAAAAATATGGATAACTATTTCAATGTGATTGATTCTCTGTTTAATCCCATGTGTTTTATAAAGCATTTAAAAACATGACCAGAGGGGCAGCTAGATGGTACAGTGGATAGAGCATCAGCCCTGAAGTCAGGAAGACCCAAGTTCAAATCTGGTCTCAGACACTTACCACTGCCTAGCTGTGTGACCCTGGGCAAGTCACTTAACCCCAATTGCCTCAGCAAAAAAAAAAAAAAAAAAAAAGAAAGAAAAACATGACCAGACCCAATTAAAAGGTCCAGGACACAAAAAGGGTTGAGAACTCCTACTCCAGATGCCCTCTAAGGTTCTTTCCAGCTCTAAATTCAACACTGATTTTTGTCTACTATCTTCCCCCGCCTTGGAAATAAGAGTTAAGATGTCATGCAATAAATTTCTGAAATTCATGAAATAATATGGAAGAGAAAGGTATGGGGGTAAGGTGGGGGAGAGGGATGCTCTTTGTTTCTGCCTTTGTTGGTGATGTGCCAGAGGGTCTATCTAGATGTAGCTCATGTAGAGTCAAGAATAAACACCTTGGAGCAGCACCAGCTCTGAAGTCAGGAGGACCTGAGTTCAAATTTGGCCTCAGGCACTTAACACTTCCTAGCTTCGTGACCCTGGGCAAGTCACTTAACCCCAATTGCCTCAGCAATAAATAAATAAAATAAAATAAAATAAATAAATAAACACCTCTATGTCTCCTTTGATTTTTCTCCAAAAGAGCTGGATTCCTGCCAGGAAGGGAAGGACAAGGTTAGCCATTCTGTTCTCAGAGAAAGGAGATACCGGACTAGAATTATATCTAATTACTCCTTTATATGTCATTAGTCTAGAGAATATAATTTTTAAGTTCAAGTTACATGTCCTGGTTGCTATATTTTTTTTAATAGAAAAAGAATGCCCTGAGTTCTATAGCTAAAGCTTGACCCACCTACTTTCCCATCAGATTTCAGTTCCACAAGGATGTCATATAGCAGAGCAAGTATACCAGGAGAATATATACCAAACAGTACAGAATGAATGTTCGCCCATTGGGAGAACAATTCAACTGAGAGAGAGAGCTCCAGATTTAACCCAAGGGGAAAATTCTTTCAAAATCTCTAGTCTAAGGGGCAGCTAGGTGGTGCAATGGATAGAGCACCAGCCCTGAAGTCAGGAGGACCTGAGTTCAAATCTGGTCTCAGACACGTAACAGCTGTGTGACCCTGGGCAAGTCACTTCATCCCAACTGCCTCAGCAAAAAACAAAAAAACAAAAACAAAAACAAAAAAAAACAAAATCTCTAGTCTAGCAAGCTGGTAATAAGGACACAATCCAAGCTGTACTTGTTAGTTTCTTCTCAGGATCTTTCTCTCCCTTTAGCAACTGAAGAGCCGATAAAATGGAATAGTTTCTCTCAAAGCTGGAAGCAGGACATGAATCTCATTTCTCCAGCTCTCACAATCCACCAGTATGAGTCATTGAATAATCAATCTCCATCAAGGAGAGTGTACAACTGGCCCTTTGAGCCAAGAGTTACAAATAATAATAGCTAGTAATTAAATAACAATTTGCAAATTGTTTTGTAATTATTTCACTTTGATCTTCACAACAACCTTGGGAGGTAGGTTTTTTTTATTATCCCCAATTTGACATATAAGGAAACTGAGGCAGAGGTTAAAGGATCACACAGTTAACAAGTATCTGAAACTGGATTTGAATCCAGGTCTTCTTAAACTCCAGGTCCAGAACTCTATCCATTTCACCACCATCACATGTCTGTTATAGAAGAGAGAATGCTGGATTTAGTTAATGAGATCTGGGCTTCTATTGCTTATTATTATTATTATTATTATTATTGCTTATTTTATTGATTAATTATAATGAGCAATGTTGGATCTGGAGGAAAGATGGCAAAGCAAACCTCCCTCCCTTCTTCCCAGAGGTGGAGAACAATGAGTGTGGAATGCTACATATACTGAGTAGGGTTGGCTGCTTTTGCTAAACTGCTTTTCTCATCTCTTCCCTTCCCCTCACACTGTTTTATTTAATTATTAGGCATTTCTCTCTGGGGAGAACATGGGAAAGTGATTTATTCTGGCATAAAGAGGGGGTGTGAAAATAAAAGATGTCATTAAAAATTATGTATGTGTCAAAAAAAGGGGATAGAGCTGAGTTCATGGCACACCCCTGGCACATCAGCTATGTCAACTTGGGCATAAAGTGCCTCATCTGTAAAGTAAGGACAATCATATCTGTAGTATTTATCACACAGAGTCATTGGGGGATCCAAATCGGAACCTGTGTGTTGAATGGCACGGAAGCTCTAAAGCATAATAGCAAGGTCACTTGGGATGAAGACTATTAATTTAATTCCATCATTAACCTCCCAGAGAGCAGGTAGCATTTAAACCCAGCTCCTCTGATTCCACATTCAAGGCTTCTTCCCTCCTCCATCCAGGGTCACTGACCTTGACCTCAGGGAACCTCATTTTCTGCTCCATCTCTCTTTCCCATGCTGTGATCTCCCACGTGGAGTCTCTTATACTATCTCGGTCCAGGGACCAGGTCATTCAGTAAAGAAGCATTTATTAAGCACCTACTATGTGCCAGGTACTGTGTTAAGCTTTAGAGATACAAAGATAGGCTAAAGGCAGTCACTGCCCTCAAGGAGCTTACAATCTAATGGGGGAGAAAACACATGACATATATGGGGTGGATGGAAGGCAGTGTAGGAGGAGGGAGACCAGAAAAGACCTCCTATGGAAGATGGGATTTGAACTAAGTCTTTCTAAAGGAGGCTAACAAAGCATCAAGGAGCAAGACTATTCCATGGATGGTGCCCATTGTTCATGAAGAGGATCAAAAAGGACCTCACTGTGTTAGAGTCGAGTCCCGTGTGTCCAAGTGTGGCTGATCAGACCAGTGCAAGCTCGGACACAAATAGTCCCCATGAACATTTGGGGGCTTCTCCCACTTTGCATGTTTCTTCTGATCTAATCCATTCTGCTTTGCTCACAGAGCCCAGCCCCTTCTCTGAAGGGGGCACGCCATGCTGACGGTCCTGTGCCAGTGTCCCCCATGGCATACGATCGATTCTAAAGCTCTTAAGAGAGACCTTCAGAGTGTCCTTGTATCGCTTCTTCTGACCTCCGTGAGAGCACGTGCCCTGTGTGAGCGCTCCCTAAACCAGAATGGAAGAGTATTCCAGGCAGAAGGAGGAGGGAGGGGATGGATATGTGAGTCCTGGAGCACTTGGAAGGGAGCACGGAGTAAGCAGATTGGACAGGGAGGAGGGGACAAGGTTATAAAGAGGATGTCACATTATAGGGAGTCCCTGGAGTTATTGAGTAAGGGAGTGACGCGCTCAGTCAGCTGAGTAAATGAAAGAGTTGGGATGGAGAGACCAACCAGAAAGTGCTGCAGTGGTCCGGCTGAGAGGGGCCGAGGGTCTGCATCCAGCTGTCGGACGGACGGACGGAAGGGGACACAGAGACATGCTGGGAAGCAGAAGTGATGGGGGGGCGAGAAGGGAGAGGGAGGAATTAAGGGTGACAGGCAGACACCTGGTCATCTGCAGGAGACAAATGTGGGCTCAGTTTGGGACCGTGAGCTGGAGATGCGACACACGGGACACACTGGGAACCATCTACAAAGGATAATTGGGCCCAGAGAAGTGAGGAAGTCACCGAGGGAGATAACATGGAGGGATCCAGACCAGAGCCTTGGGAGACACTCTGGCTGGTGGGGTGGCCTGGCCAGACAGGTAGGTAGCTTTGGTGTCATCAGGGACTCAGCAGCAGTGGGGGGCTGGGGCCGGTCTCCCTCTGCTCACTGGGGGCCCTTTGGACAAAGTTTGGCTTCCTCTCCGAGGACCTGCCTCCTCCCCCACCCCCTCCGCTGCGTTGTCCCACACTGGGGGGAAGGGGATCCTTTCCGAGCACTTGGGAGGGAGGGAAGCCAAGTAGGCAGCTCTGTTTGGGCCCGGACGCAGTGAGGAGAGATTGAGTCCCTCCCCGTCCGGGCTGGATTCCCAGAAACCCTGGGTCAGTGAAGGGGGCGGGGGTGGACCTGGATAAACAGACCAAAGGTGAATGGAGCCCGCAGGCTGTTGAGTGAGGCCCAGCTAGGAGAAGGGGACATGGACTTCCTGAGGTGAGTGGGACAAGGGGGGATACTGCCCTCCACAGAGGAGTGACGCGGAATTCCCACCTTCCTGGAGAAGGGACGAGGGAATCTCTGTGCTGGGCCCGGGCTCTGAGCCTCCAAAGTCCTTCCTTCAGCTTGTACCCCCCACCCCAAACCTGAGTCTCCTCCCTAGTGCTCGACTCCTGAGCCCTGGTCCTCACCCCTAGGTCTGACCCAGCTTCTACACCTCAGACACCACAACAGCCTTTGCGTTAGCAGCCCTCATCGGTCAGGAAGTCAACTATGGCCGACTGCCCCATCTCTGGGCCCCAACCCCGGGCCCCTGACCCTCTCCCCAAGCCCTTCACTCTCTTTGCTCCTGACCCGCCACTTCCGTCCCACTCTCCGACGCAGATAATCCAAATCCAGACCCTTTGTCGGCCCTCCAGTGTCCTTCATCTGACTCCCCTTACCTTGGGCCCCCCAGACTCTCACCGCGTCTTCGTCTCTCTCGGCCTCTCTGTCCCCACTGCCCTCCTCATCCCATCATCTCCCACCAGGCTGAGTTTCTTGCTGGCAATGGCACTGCTACAAGTGGGCGGAGACCCCTGGCCCAAGGCCCTATTTGGGCGCCTCACATCCCCCGGTTTCCCTGACGTGTACCCCAACAATGAGGAGCAGAGCTGGAACCTGACAGCCCCCCCTGGCTACCGAATCCGCCTCTACTTCACCCACTTCAATCTGGAGCTGTCCTATCTCTGCGAATATGACTTTGTGAAGGTAGCTGGGGAGGCCGTGGGTGTGTGGGGGGACGAAAGGCCTGGGGAAGGGGCCGAGCCCTTGGGACAGGAGGGGAAGCCGGCCCCCACAGACCCCCCCCTCCCAGGATGGCTGCCGGGCTCCCTGGCACATAGAACTGCCCAGTCTGGCCCAGGCTTAGAGGCCTCTGGAACCTTGTTCTACCAGCATGACCACCCAGCTCTTCCTCCCTGCCATGATTTGCCATCTTTATTTGCAGTCCCTGAGGTCACACAACTAGTGTCTGAGGCAGAATTTGAATCCGGGCCTTCCTGACCCAGGTGCAGAGCCCTACCCACTGCCCCACACTGCCCCCCACATCTCCACCCTGCCCAGCCCCCCTCAGGGAGGCTGCTCAGACCCAGAGGGATGCTCAGGGCTCCCCTGGCATCGGGGCTGGGAGACCCAGACGTTGGGGAGCCTGGAAGGGGCCCTCAAGGCGGGTCTGGGACTGATCACTCCCCTGTCCCCTCGCCCTTCCTGGGAGCAGCTCTACTCGGGGGACAAGCTGCTGGCCAACCTCTGTGGGCAGGAGAGCACGGACACGGAGCAGGCGCCCGGCAACCACACCTTTCACTCAGTGGGCAACCGCCTGCGCGTCGCCTTCCGCTCCGACTACTCCAACGAGAAAGATTTCACCGGCTTCGAGGCTTTCTATGCGGCCGAGGGTGAGTGGGTCAGGGGGTCCCCGGGTGTGGAAGCCCACAGGAGAGAGAGGTGGGAGGGGAGCCAGCCTGACCCCCCCACCTCCTGTGACTCAGTTTCCCCGTCTGAGAAGCTGGGTACCACCACCCTGCTCCCTCTCACCTGTTTCCTGAAGAGCTAGGGACCGACTTAGGCTCTCAGAGCTAAAAGGAATCTTGGCTGCCCCCATTTTACAGAGGAGGCAAGCGGAGCTCAGCTGAATTTCCCGGCAGGACCCTCGGCTGATGAGTCCTTTCCCACTGAGGAACTCATCCCCCTCCTGTCTCCTGCTGTGCTATGGGGGGCCGGGGTCTGTCCTCACTCCCCCCTTGGCTCCGGCAGGCGGGGGTCTGACATGTCACCCCCCCTTCCTCCTCCTGCAGACATTGATGAATGTGGGGTGCCCCCCGGAGCGGACCCCATCTGTGATCACCACTGCCACAATTACCTGGGCGGCTTCTACTGCTCCTGCCGAGCCGGCTTCCGACTCCACAAAGACAAGCACACCTGCTCAGGTGAGGGGCTGCCCCTCCTGCCCCCCAAGTCTCAGCTCAGCCAGCCCCCCTCTCCCTCCCTGCCTTCCCCACCTGCAGGCTGCCCCCCACACCTGGCGCTTCCCCAAGCTCCCTCTGAGAAGCTTCCCCAGCGCCGGACGCGGGCCAGAGGGAGAGGGAAGGGCCGGGAAGAGGCCGACCTGAAACAGCAGCCCGGGTCCCTCCGGCCCCGGTGACTCCCGGCAGTCACAGGACTTGTCGGGTCTCAGGTTCCTTCTCTGGAACACCTGGATGAAGGGGCTTGTAGGCCCAGCCAGGGCCCTGAGCCGTAATGGGGCAGCTGCCTCCTGGCCTCGTCTTCCACTTCCCCAGGGCCCTTTGGGGCCTGGCTCCCTCCCGGGTCAGGGTCTCAGCCTCTTCCAGGGGCACCCACTGGTGACTGGGCTGGGGGGCAGAGCTCAGCTCTGTGAGGCGGTCGTGGGCTGATGGAGCCGCCGCGGGCTTCGTAGGAAACTCTTCCTCCTGTAACTATTAACAAATATGAAGCAGGCCCCGTCTGCTGTCCTGTCTGTCTCCTTGGGCAATCTTCCTGGAGCCCCCCACCCCCTGTCCCAGTGTCGGGGTGAGAGCAGAGAGCTTCGCTCCTCAGGACAGCCTCTGATACCATCTCTTTCCTATCTTTATTTTCCAGCACAAGATAATTAACGTCCCCTTAGCCAGGAAAGCCAGCGAGGGTCCTGGGGCCGGGGCCGGGCATGGGCCCTGCGGGATGAAGCATCAGTGCCAGGAGGCAGCTTTCTGCTGCCCACATCCAGACAATAAAGCTGGCTTTCTCCCAGTGCTGGCCAGTGGCTGCCTCCAGGCGTGTCTTTGTGGGGGAGGGCAGCCCCGGGACCTAGAAGGCCATTGGGGAGTGATGTTGTGGCCTTGGGGACCAGCCCCTTCTGCAGTGCAAGGGGGAGGTGGCTACTGGCCTGCGGGGCTGATCAAGGGCACAAGGCTGCGGTTGTTTTCTCCCTTTTCACAGAATTAGGGAATGTCAGGGCTGGGAGGGCCCTTAGAACCCAGCAGGTCAGAGCTGGGAGGGAACTTAGAACCCAGGATGTCAGAACTGGGAGGGCCCTTAGAACCCAGGAGGTCAGAGCTGGGAGGGCCCTTAGAACCCAGGAGGTCAGAGCTGGGAGGGCCCTTAGAACCCAGGAGGTCAGAACTGGGAGAGCACTTAGAACCCAGGAGGTCAGAGCTGGGAGGGCCCTTAGAACACAGGAGGTCAGAACTGGGAGGGCCCTTAGAACCCAGGAGGTCAGACCTGGGAGGGCCCTTAGAACACAGGAGGTCAGGGCTGAGAGGGCCTTTATTGCCTTTATTGACCACTCCGTCCAATCTCATGTAATATATGAGAAAACCAAGTCCCCAAAATGAGAAGTGACCTTTTCAAAGTCATACAGTGAGTTAGTGGCAGAGCTGGGCCCAGATTCCGGGTCTTCACCCAACCTCCTTTACAACAGCAGCTTTTTCCCCTGAGACTCTTGGTAATTGTGCAAAGACAATCTCAGTCCAGCTGCCCCACAATCATCTGCTTCCTCTTGAGGCAACTCTTGGTTTCTGTCCCCTTACCCCCTCCCTGCACTCTCCCTGAGGCAGCACTTGGATTCTTTCCTTTTATCCCCAAGATTGAAGGTCCCTCTCCATCTCCCCCA
>JAJPUD010001250.1:288577-299229 GCA_023553655.1 Myrmecobius fasciatus | reverse complement strand
GAGAACTGAATGAGATTCTGGGGGATGAGGGTGGCGGAGGGGGAGTCACTTCTCAAACTTGTGCTCCCAGGTCACTGGATCTGCAAGCACTGGGGAACAAATGCCGGGTCCTGATTCTGGTTCTGAGACTGGCTAAGAGCAGCAGGTTGTTCGGATACGTCCCTTCACTCGTCTGGGCTTCTGCTTGCTCATCTGTAAACTCAAGGGGCCAGAAGCAACATGGAAAGTCCCCTCTGGCTCAGCTGACTGCCCTGCGATCTCTGCAGGGTCCCAGGGTAATCCTTCTCTGAGATGGAGCCAAGGAGCATCACTTCCCCATCCGACAGGAAGCCGGCCTCCCTCTCCCTTCCCCCAAAGAACCAAATCCACCCCCTGCTCAACTGAAATCTCTTGAGATCATTAGGTTGGAGAACTGGAAGCTCTGGGTTCTAGCCTTGAATGCTGAGACAGAGACAGAGAGACAGAGACAGGCAGAGAGAGAGAGAGAGATGGAAAGAGAGACAAAGGTGGAGAGGGAGTGTGAGAGAGAGAGAGAAACAGAGACAGAGAGAGATACACAGAGAAACAGAGAGAGAAAGAGAGAGACAGAAACAGAGACAGAAAGACAGAGAGACAGAGAGAGACAAAGGTGGAGAGAGAGTGTGAGAGAAACAAAGACAGAGATACACAAACACAGAGAGAAAGAGAGATAGAAACAGAGACAGACGGAAAGACAGACAGAGACAGACAGAGATGGAGAATGTGAGAAAGAGAAACAGAGACAAAGAGAGACACACACAGAGAAACAGAGAGACAGAGAGAGACAGACAGAGTGACAGAGATGGAGAGGCAGGGACAGAAACAAAGACAGAGACAGACAGCAGACTTTCTTTCTAACCCACTTGGTGGAAAGTGTAGCACAACAGAGTGCCTAGAGGCTTAAGCTTGCATACGGTGAGGTAGGCTCTGGATTTAGATCCTGCCTCAGACACCAATCATTTAACTGGGGCTCTATGCCTCAGTTTCCCCATCTGTAAAATGAAGTCCCTTCTACCTCTCCATCTGTGGTCCCAGAAGCTCATCTCTGCCTCAGACACTAGTTATCTGACCATGAGAAAGTCACGGTAACTATGGGTCTCAGTTTCCTCATCTGCAGAATAAGGGTATTGGGCTAAATGACTTTGAACCCCTCAGAGTCTTTATCGAGGACTTGCTCTGTGCTCTGGCCCTGGCTGCTGGAAGGGAGTCTCTGCCTCTGAGGACCTTCCATCCTAATGGGGGAAATGGCCCGGACAGGTTTGAGAAGCGCTCAGAACTCTGGGCCTTGGAGCTGAAGCACACACATCCACATACAGTCAACAGAAGATAGCTTGGGAGGGATGCCCCGGAGGGAGCGTCTCAAGGAAGCTGGGACGGAGGGGCTTGGAGCACAGAGACCCCGAGATGAGGAGGGAGAACTTTCTGGTCTGGGGGACGTCAGGGGAAGCGTGTCCGGATATGGTCAGAGCGGCACTGGCGTGGCTGGGAGAGTGCATGGAGAGAAGTAATGTGAGAGACAACTGGGAAGGTGGGAGGGGGCCAGGCTGAGAGGGGATTTAAATAGCAAAG
Source organism: Myrmecobius fasciatus (assembly GCA_023553655.1). Lineage (NCBI taxonomy): Eukaryota > Metazoa > Chordata > Mammalia > Dasyuromorphia > Myrmecobiidae > Myrmecobius > Myrmecobius fasciatus. The sequence continues at coordinate 297,642 of JAJPUD010001250.1, read as the reverse complement.
AGTCTTTTATGTTTGGTTCTAGGGATATTAAGGAGCCGCCGGAGTTATGTGGGATAAGGAGGTGAGCGTGTCTACACCGAGTATGGACATGAGGCCATGAGAGCCCATAGGGCCAGACTGGAGAGGATGAGCCATGGGAGGGGAGCGGGAGGGGGAGACGGCAAGATCTGACAACAGATTGGATCTCTGGGGACAGTGAGAGTGAGAATCAAGGACGACATCGGGGTCGTGAGCCTGAGCGACTGGGAGGCTGACTGTGCTCCGGGGGTTAGGAAAGCAGGAAGAAGGAGAGCTGGGGGAAAGACAATGAGAGAGAAGAAAAGAGAAAATATAATAGTTATTTATGTGTGTGTTTGTACATATGTGTGTATAGTACATATATATAATAATACAAATATAACAGTGTAGTATAATATATAGTAGTATATTACATATATAATAGAATAGCATATGTGTAGTACTATGTTATAATAATATATAATAGTATAAAGTATATAGAATATAATACTGTACATATATAATAAATATACATAATAGTAATATAATATATAATAGTATAGAGTATATATATATATATATAATAGTATACATATAAATACATACAATAGCATAGTATTACATATATATACTAGTAATTTAAGTGTATGTATAATAGTAAAGTATAATTTATATAACAATGTGTATGTACATAAATAATATATATTATATATAGCATATATATAGTATAATATACATATAATCATATAATACATGTATACTATAATAGTGTATATATTGTATGTATACATGGTATGTATATAGTATATATAGAATACATAGTATGCATAAATCATATATAATATACATGTAACAGCATATGTATAATAGTATAACATAATATATAACAGTTTAATAGTGTATATATAATAGTATAGCATAATAACATATAATAGTACTATAATAATACATATATGATATAGTATACATAATAGTATAGAATATATATATATAGAGAATATAATAATGCATATATGTATAATAGTATAGAGTATATATATATATAGAGAGAGAATTTAATACTACAGAGAAAAAAGAAGAGAGGATCAGACACGATTAATGGGTACGACATGGGTGATAAGTGAGCAAAGAACACTGCAGGTGCTATCATTAGCCAGGTTGCCCAGGTGGAAAGCCAGCACTCTTTGCACCGTCCCGCTTACCTCCCCAGGTGGCAGATGGGGGTCGGGGGCACTCTGTACAACGGTCATTTGCAGGCCTTCCTTCGCAGGCAGATCTGAGTTTACCTGAGAAGTTTACTCACCTGAAGCCTTCTCTGGGCTGGCGAGTTGCCAGCATTCTCAGGAAGGCCTTGACTCTCTGCAGACCGGTGGAAGCAGCCCCAAGGGCCTGACCTGGGACTCCTTGATAACCGGGGCTCAGCTTTGTGACTCAAGCTCCTTCCTGAGCAAGAAAGGGATGTTCCAGCTCCGGGTTTGGGGTTGGGGAAGGTGGTCAGCTGTAATCGAAGGAGATTTCTGTGGTGAGAGGAGTGAGGGGGAGGTTGAAGGAGTTGAATTCTCACTCTGGCTTTTGTCCGGTCTCTTGCCAGCCCAGTGCTCAGGCCAGGTCTTCAGCGAAAGATCTGGAGTGATCATGAGCCCCGACTACCCCCAGGTCTACCCCAAACTCTCCAGCTGCAGCTACAGCATCCAGGTGGAAGATGGTTTCAATATCATCCTAGAATTTGAGGACTCCTTTGATGTGGAAACTCACCCAGAGACCCTGTGTCCCTATGACGTCCTTAAGGTGGGTTGCCAGGGATGTTCCCCAACAACGTGGCTCGTGTTCAGACCAGCAGTTCCCACGCTTCATCCCACCCTTTAGTTTCCTGTTCTTGGATTAGCTTCCCACACCCCCCTTCCAATAAACCTGCAGCCGGGAGTTTGATGCTTCTGGACAACATTGCTGCTATTTACCCAGCATTCATTTCCTTTCACAGAATCAATCCCCAAAGCTCTCCTGCCCTTTTCAGCCTCAAATAAATTTCCAAGCCCGCTTGAGGTGTCTGCAGAGAAGCGAGTCACCTTCTCGCTGGTTCGGGCATCCTCTGTCAACAACAGTCCTTATAATGAGATAGTCAACAAGGAGTATGACTTGAGTTTCCCCAAGGGGGTCTTGTTGTGCCCCCAGATCCCTTCCTCTTCCCAGGAGTCATGGAGCTGGGAATTCTGGCATTACTGAGTCTTTCCTTGGGGTTATTACTGTCTTCTCTCAGAGGTACACTCATGATGCTAATAAATAACAGGAGAAACATTGGCTCATTCAACACAGAATATTAGACATGGAGGGGGCATAGAATGTCAGAGCCAGCAGAGACATTAGAACATAAAATATTAGAACACAGGATGTCAGAGCTGGGAGGGCCCTTAGAACCCTGGATGTCAGAGCTGGGAGAATCCTTAGAACCCAGGAGGTCAGAGCTGGGAGATCCGTTAGAACATGGAATGTCAGAGCTGGGAGGGCCCTGAGAACCCAGGGTGTGAGAACTGGGAGGGCCCTTAGAACCCAGGATGTCAGAACTGAGAGAAACTTTATAACAGAGGATGTCAGAGCTAAGAGGGCCCTTAGAATATACATATCAGAGGTAGTAGAAAAATTAGAAATAGAATGTCAGAAATAAAGATGTAGAACATCAGGAATATAGACTAAGAGGTATCACAATATAGAATATCATAAAATGTTAGACCATAGAATGTAAAATCGGGAGGGATCTCAGAATATAAAATGTCAGAGCTAGTGGTGATATTCTTAGAACATAAAATGTTAGAACACTGAACATCAGATCTGGAAAAGACCTTAGAACATAGAACATGGAATATTAGAGATGGAAGGGAATCTAGAACATGAAATGTCAGACAGAGCTGAAAGGGGTTTAGAACATAGTCTATTAGGGCTCCAAGGGCCCTTTAGACACCAGTTTATTTTCTATAGGAGGCAGTGCCATGCCCACAGTCTTTCAGTTTAGAGCCCAGGACAGCATTTCCCCATGATGGGACATTGTTCACTTTGGGAGGTGCTGTCTGGGTTTTAAGTTCCGGCTCCTGTTATAAGACAGCACAGGATGGTTAGATGCTGCCAGAGTCAGATGACAGCCCTCACTCTGGCTGGCTCCTCCAGAACCTGGAAGCCCAGGCTGAAATATTTACCTTCAATTGTTCTCCATCAAGGCCCAGACCATCTGGGAAAACTGGACCTGAGGTGGTCAGATGTGGGGGACACATTCGCTGCTCACATGAGTTTCTTCCCTGCACTATCATCACCATCCCCACCATCATTGTTGCCACTGAACCGTCACTACTATTGTTCTTTTTTGCTTTCAATGTCATGCTGCCTCTTCAATTCCTTGGGACCCTCCTCCCACTTCCATTTTGTCCATAGAGATGCTCCTACAACTTTGTGTGACTTTATTGTTTCAGATTAAAACAGACAAAGAGGAATACGGTCCATTCTGTGGACAGACCTTGCCCCCCAAAATTTACACTAGAAGCCACAGTGTGACCATCACGTTCATCACAGATGACTCAGGAGACCACACCGGATGGAAAATCCGATACCTGACCACAGGTAGGAGTCTCAGGACCTCATTAGAAGTCTCCGGTGAGGGGCAGCTAGGTGGTGCAGTGGATAGAGCACCAGCCCTGAAGTCAGGAGGACCTGAGTTCAAATCTGGTCTCAGACACTTAACATTCCCTAGCTGTGTGACCCTGGGCAAGTCACTTAACCTCAGTTGCCTCAGCAAAAAGCAAAAAAAAAAGAGAACTCTCCGGTGTTACAGCTTTTAGCAGGTTTAGGAGTTTGTTAGGAGAGGAGGAAGTCATCTTCTTGGAGCTGTTATGGTGCTTCCTTTAGAGAGTAGCAAGGTTACTGACTCTGGTACCAGAGGATCTGTATTCAAATCCTGACTCTGACACTTACTACTTGTGTGACAAAACAGTTCACCATCTCCCTGAGCCTCAATTCCGCCATCAGTAAAATGAAGAGATTGGAGATGATTTCTAAAATCCCTTCCAGATCAGTGGATGAATTTGGCCAATCACAATTGGCTGCCTTCTCTGATCTGGGCTGATGATGGTCTTATATCCAGTATGAGAGATAAGGCTCTTCCTTCTTTAGCCCAAACACATCTTTTAGTACCTTGAAATGTCACTGCGAGAGATTCATTTCTTTGGGTGAAGGTTTAGGACAGGTACTCTTACTTTTTGTGTGTGTTATGCTGAGTAAAGCATGTGGACCTCTTCTCAGAAAAAAGTTTGTGCTCAATATTCATCACTGAAGGAAATATTAAAGTTTTAATGCTTTTGTTTGTTTAATTGTTTGATTGTTCCTGAGTTTTTGTGACCCCATTTCCAAATGGGAGTTTTCTTGGCAGAGATACTGGAGTGGTTGGCCATTTCCTTCTCCAGCTCATTTTACAGATGAGGAAACTAAGGCAAACAGGATGGAGTGACTTGCCAGGGTCACTTAGCTAGGAAATGTCTGAAGCTTGTTTTCCTGACTCTAGGCGTGGTGCTTTCCTCATTGCTCCATTTGGCTGCTTCAATTTTCAGTAAGAGGTCAGAGAAAATAAAGATACAATTTTTTTCCCCATCCAAGTTCAGAGACCCCACTGAAACCTATTCATGAATGATCTCTTGAGGGTCCAGGAACTCTAGGGGCTAAGAATCCCTAGCTTGGAGATTTATACTTTAATGAGAAATTCCTAAAAATAGTCCTGGATAGAAGACACATTAACAATCCCAGTTTTTGTTTCAATTTAACAAACATTAGGAGTTGCCAAGAATACAAAGAAGGAAGGGAATAAACATGAATATAGCACTTAGCACACACGAAGTATTGTTAACAAATCTTATCTAATTCAATTCACATGGGAGATATGTATTATTACTATTTTCACTTTGCAGTTGAAGAAACTGAGGCAGACAGAGGTTAAGGATTGCAATTCTGTCTTCCTGACTCTTTGAGTCCAGTCTTAGCTGTCTCTGAGACAAAAAGGAATAATCCCTGCTCTCAAGGAGCTTATGTTCTACTGGGTGAGGAGGATATAAAAGGCACAAAGATACATAAAAATAAAGTGATTTGGGAGCAGTGGTGTAGATACAGTGGATAGAGGCTCTGGAGTTAGGAGAACCCAAGTTCAAATCCAGCCTCAGACGCTTAACACTTCCTAGCTGTGTGATCCTGGGCAAGTCACTTAACTCCATTGACTTGCTTAAAAAAAAAAAAAAAAAAGATTTCAAGATGGAGGAAGGGAGTGTTATAACTGGAAGATTAGGGAAAGGTCTCAAATAGCCTCTGAGCTGTGTTTTGAAGGAGCCCAGGGATTGATTCCAAGAGATGGAAGTGAATAGGGAGAACATTCCAAGAGTAGGAGATACCCAGGAGAAGGAATAACTTATTTGGGGAACAATCAGTGGGCCAATCTGACCGGAATGGAGTGTGGATGGAAAGAGCAAATAAGGAGTTCTCAATTTTTATTAATGCAAGTCAGCATCTCTAGGTCATTTACAGAGTTCCCTGGGGACACTGAGAAGGTGAAGGGAGATGCCCATGGTCACACAGCCAGATCTTCCTGACTCCAAGATGAGGCTTCTATCACACTTCCTTTCTGGAGGAAATTTATACAGATAGAAAGTTCATAAAAACTAATAAACATCCAGGAGAAATCCAAACCTATGTGCAGATTTGTCTTCCTGATTCCAAGTCTTGGGCTCTAATCATTATCATACCATGCATATATAGCAATCTAGGGTTCTAAATTTTAGGTGATGCTTTTTCCATGCTGGATTGGTAGTTTCCTAGGTTAGGTCCTGGAGAGGGCTTTTCTAAAGAAAACAAATTTCTGGAAAGCTTTATTTGGCTCCACGTGGAGAGTTAATTAAGCAGGGAGCAATGAGATCAGATTTAGATTATTTTGGCAGCTATGTGAGGGATGGTCCAGAACTCTCAAAACACTTTCTGTTGACAGAGACTCAGTCTTTCTTGAATCATTTGACTAATAGTCCAAAACCAGTGACAAATCCTACCTGGTACACCAAGCACAGGCTTGGGGATTTTTAAAAACATTTCTTCCAAGTCAGGAAAAATGTTTTATTTTTATTGAATCATCCCTACTTCCATTGCCTTCGTCCCTTTCTGGAAAATAAAGCATATGGACGTGATGAATGAGACTTTGGACAAGATAATCTCTCAAATTCCAAATCCTGGGTTATAGAATCTCAAAATCTTAATGTCCTCAAAGGGCGTCTAGTCCAGTCCTATAACAAAGGAATAAGCAAATGAATAAGTGAATGAAAACGCATTTATAAAGTACTCATTACATGCAAAGCTGGCCAAGATTCTCCTGTACAGCTTCTTGGTAGGATTCAGTTGATAAGCAACCATGCAATAGTATGGTAGAGTTGGAAAGACCCTGGACATGGGTTCAAATACTGACTTGGATCTTAGCCAAGTGAAGGGGAGAGACTGGACTAGAAATCCCTTACAGTACTATAGCTACCATTCTATGAATCACCTTGAATATAAACCATTTCCTTACAAGGAGATTTCTGAATCATAAAATATCAGTATTGGAAGGACCTCAGAGGCTGGCTGGTCTAACCCAAGTCTTTAGGTTTTTATTAATAAGAATCCACTGTACCATGGACCTGACAAGTAGTCACTTAGCCTCTACTTGAAGAGCTGTGATGGTGGAAACCTCTCACTTCCCAAGGAGGTATATCCTACTTTTGGACATTTCTTTTTTATATTAAGTTGAAATCTGCCTCTCAAATAATCACAGTTAATAAGTATTTGTGTATTATTAGAGATATCTTCATTCTAAATGTTCATGTGGACTCTTTGTGCCCAACCTGTGGTAGAGCCTCTCGAGCTCATATTGGTCTAATCGGCCACAGTTGGACACACTGTACATTGACTCCAACAGGGTGATGTTATTTTGGTCTTTTTGGAAAAAGAACAACCAATCATTACAAGACTATGGGGATACAAACACATAAAAGGAAGCAATCCTTTCAAAGATCTTATATTCTCATGAAGGAGACAATAATTACACATGAAATATAAACTGAGAAATCACTAATATTTACAAATTAATTCAATACCAGGTGATTTGGAAAGGAGCAAGGGTGTTAGCAGTTGGTGAGAACAGAAAGAGCTTTATGTAGAAGATGGTGCTTGAATTGGGACTTGAAAGAAGTGAAGGAGTCTGTGAGGTAGAAATGTAGAAGAAGGGCATTCCAGGTATAGGAGACAGCAGGATAAAGGCTTGGAGATGATAAATAGAGTATAGTAAGAAACAGCTCAACAACCACTGTGGCTGTATTACAGAATGTGGGGAGGAGAATAATGTCCAATGAGGCTGGAAAGAGAAGGGCCAAGTTGCTTAAGGCTTCAATTTTTTTTTTTTTAATGGGCTAGCAAATTTATTGGAGTTTTGTCAAAATGACACTTGAACAATCATTCAGATTTTAAAAATATTTTATTTTTCAAAATATATGTAAAGATAGTTTTCAACATTCATTTTTGTAAAATGTGTTCTATTGCACAGGGTTTTTATATAATAATAGCTTTTTATTTTTATAAATACATGCAAAGATAGTTTAACCCTTGAATAATCTTGTGTTCCAAGTTTTTTTCCCTTCCCTCGAGGGGTAAGGGCAAGGAAAAGGGAGAAAAAATTGAAACACAAAGTTTTACAAAAGGTGAATATTGAAAACTATCTTTGATATAATTGGAAAAATAAAATATTAAAGAAAAAAAAACTTTGTGTTTCAAATTTTTCTCTCTCCCTTCCTTGCCTCCTTCCTCCCTGAGACAGCAGACAATCTGAAATGGGCTAAATATGTACAGTCCTCTTAAACATATTTTCACATTTGTCAGCCATATTGTGCAAGAAAAATTAGACCAAAAGGAAAAAAAAAACCACGATAAAGAAACAAGCAAACAAAAAGGTGAAAATATTATGCTTTGATTCACAATCAGTCCCTGTAGTTCCCTCTCTGGTTGTGATTGGCATTTTCCATCCCAAGTCCACTGGACTTATTAAGGCTTTAAAATTAATCAGAGGAATTTATATTTTATCCCAGAGGCCATTGGAGCAGACATTGCCTTGGAGTTCTGTACTTTAGGAAAATCCTTTGGCAACTGCATAAAGGATGGGCTAGAATGGAGAGAAATGGGAGGCAGGGAGACCATTTGGGAAGCTATTACAATAAAGTAGGTGAGAGGCAAGACTAGGGACTAATCCAAGACAGCAGCTATATGAATAAAGGAAAGGAGTCAGACTAGAGCAATACTGTGAAGTTATGGAAGGGCCAAGATTTGATGACTAGTTGGTACACAGTGAGGAGCCAAGTATAAAGATCAAGATGAAGGAGGCACTTCATCTGAAAATGATATGGGGTCTTTAGTGGACAGCGAGCTCAGCATAAGACAACAGTGTGATATTAAGCTGCTGAGAAAGCTTAGGCAATCTTAGGCTATATTGGGACTCTAGGACTAAGGAGGTGACCACCCTGTTTCAATCTGCCCTGAAACAGTGTCTTCATTTCTGGGTGCCCCAGTTTAGGAAAGGCAATAATGAGGTGAAGAACAGGTTGAGGAAAACAGCCAGAATGCTGAGGGGTGTTTGGGATCATGCCGTATGAAGCTAGATGACTGCTAAGGCAGAGTCTGGACTAATCAGTCTCTGAGGTCCCTTCTCTGGTTCTAGGAAAATCCAGTCCTTGGTTCACCATCATCAGGTGTTCTTCACCCTTTCCTTTCCTCCTTTACACACTCTACTAATCCTGTATACCCAAGATCCATCCAGACTGCTTGACACTCACATAAGTGGGATAAAACCAGAGTTTTCTCATTTCTTTCTGTGACTTCGAAGAATCATCATGTTTTATATATGTGGCCTACTGATGCAACTTGGGGATCCCTAGACTTTGCCATTTCTCTCCTGCACCTTAGGATTTCAGGGCCGTTTGGATTGCCCTACATCTAAAATGTGCTGTCACCCCCAATTAGAATGTGAGCTTTCT